>APFE030367576.1:0-18697 GCA_000404065.3 Pinus taeda
AAGAGACATTTTAGAGTTTTTTATATGATTTTCTTTGTAAAGTTTCAAATTCTAAATTTTTTAAAACAATTGAGATAACATAGATAATTTTGCAAATCTTGACTCATTATATTTTAGGATATATATTGTGTGGAGTTAGTGTATTTACCTAGTTATTTTCTAGTGTTTTAAAGAAATTTTTCTTAGGTTAGCAAGCTAATTTTAATTTGTATTTGTATTTTTAAAGACATGTTCTAGTGCCTTTATTTTTTTTTGCTTATGCAAGAGACGATCCTTCTATATCATTAATTCAAAAAATAATTTACATATTTTACAACCATCCACTCAACAGAGTGGGCACAAAATAGGGGTGCTATCCACCAGTGGTAAGAACTTATAACCCAAAACAAATAAACGACAAACCCTAAAGGAAACCAACCCAAACGTGTAAAAAAAAGCCTAACCAAAAAATTTCCCACGTCAACACTCACTTAATCTTGCCAAATAAGTCATGGCCTAATCCACATCTTACTCCAACGACAACTAGGAAGGCGAACCGAACTTGACTCCCCGGCCCCACAAAAATGCATGATTAATCCGGACCATTTCTCCCATTCAACAAATCCGACAACTGAAATGAATATCACATAGCCCCACATGCTCATTTTTAGCATGCGATCGAGGCGATTTTCCAAACGGTCCCGCTGCCACGTGTTGTTCACTGAATGGGATCGCTGCAAAAAAGGGAAAATTTCTTCCCAATCGCGAGGCTTGCGATCACCCCAAAACTACTTTGGATATGGAATTCCACTCGAAGGCGAAAGGTTTAGGTTGTCGGGGTTGCCACGGGCTCCCAACTTCTGATCGCTTGTCAAATCAGCTCTACCAATGACATTGTGAGAAAAGGCCTCTGCTAGCCTGCTTGAAACCCCTAGAACAAAACCTCCCACACTACCACCACTAATAACCTGATTGAGTGTGTTTCTCTAAACATCAAATCACTGAAGCGCATCACTCGTTGTAAAACCAATAATGTACACTCCTCTGCTCATATCGTTTTTGCATTATATGTGCTGCCCTCCATAGTCCTGCTCCTGAACACCAACCAATCTTCCTCGGCCTAATCTTGGCATTTTGCCTTGAGACTGAGCTGAGGTAGCTCTTGCCATTTTATTGCAAACCTTTCTTCTGCGCAATTCACACCTTGATTTACCAGAAGATCCACTAGCTTATTGGTCGATCTTCGAACATGTTTAAAGGTAATTATGCGAAGGCCTAGAAGGTGGTTGTGGATCCGTTGAAAGATCTCGATGAGCCTCCAATTATTTTAGGCATTTTCTGGCACCGTACCCTAGCTGATTCTCTTGACCAAGCTAATGATTAACTCATAATTGACTTCAACAATCACATTGTGTCGATTATCTTGAATAAGGAATTCTAAACAATGCTCCATAGCCAGAACTTCTGCCATATTGTTGGTGGCTCTCCCAAGGTGACCATAGAAAATAAACAGGATGTTCCCTCTTTCATCCCTTAAAACTTCGCTGTGACCCGTTGTACCCGAGTTGCCCTTTGAGGAACCATCAATATTTAACTTCAGAAAACCCTTGGGGAGAGGGTGCCAAAAATCATGCTCAGAATCTCTAATGAGAATATTCATATCCAGGCTTTAGCGAATGAGACCCTGAAACCCTAGCTGACAGAGAATCCTAAAATCAGGAGCCGAGGGAGGATTCTAAGGGAGATTTTGAACAATAGAACCCACTGTCTCTTGAAGTTATTTTAGAATCTAATCTAAAAGGTAAAGGGGCAATTTTTTTCATCCTTGAAAATCCTATTATTCATTTCTTTCCAAGTGTTCCAGATGAAGAAGCCTGGCGTTAGAGCCCAAGCAATGCTAAGGACTTCATTATTCGAAAAATTGCTTCTCCATTTGTTTAGGGTGTTGATGATGCTTCCTTTGTCCCTATTCGACTATTGGAAGATGGAGGCGAAAGAATCCCACAACTTGGAGGAAAAGAAGCAGTTGTTGAGAAGATGCTCCATTGTTTCCTCTTGAGCTTCACATAGATGGCACCTGGAAGGTCCCAAAACACCCCTTTTCCTAATGTTGTCCCAAGTCAAAATCTTCCTGTGTTGAACCATCCACATGAAGAGTTTAATTTTCATCCAACCTTGTTGCCTCCAAAGTCTTTGCCATGTTTTGTTCAGAGCCTAGGAGGCCAAACCAAGGAGAATGAATTTAGCTTCCCTAAGATTAAAGGTGCCCTCATTGTTGTTGCCCCATCTCAACTGGTCATTCCCTTCTGATACTAGAATTTTCATTCGATCTAAATCTTGCATTAGCATTTCATTTTTGGATTTTAAGGTGTTGTCATACCTGAAATCAAATTTCCTCCATTTTCTCCACTTTCCTACACTATTGGTTTGATCCTAGAAATCCTTTAATTTGGTTAATCCTTGAGCATCTGCCTCTGCCTTAAGTTCCTTCAATTCCTCTTTTAAAAGAATGGGTTCCTATTGCCATTTGTCCTCCCAGAACAGAGCTAAGTTTCCCTCTCTAATTTCCCAAAAGCCATTATCTTGGACTAGACCTCTATTGTCCCAGGGCTTGTTCCACATGTGTGATCACTTGATATTTCCATCCATTCTTATATGATCATCACTTTGCCATGTACTGGCATATTTTTCGTTCCAAATTGTAGCCCACTAAGCCTTTGGTTCTTTTAGCCATTGCCACCATAATTTAGCCCCTAGAGTTATGCTTAAAATTTCAGGATCATCCAATCCTAGGCCTCCATGTTTTCTAGGTTTGCATAGTTTTTCTCAGGCTACCAAGGCCCATTTTTTCTTTTCTTCCCCCTTGCCCCAAAGAAAGTCTCTTTGTATGCTTCTAAAAATCTGCAAGACTCCTTTAGGAGGCGGAAGAGAAGAAAGCATAAAAACTGGGATAGATTGCAGAATAGCCTTTGTGAGCACTAATCTACCAGCCAGGTTTAAGGACCTCATAGTCCATTTCCTTATTTTGTCTTACAGTTTATTGATCACCGGCTCCGAAATTCTCTTGTGTAAAGGCTTAGCAGTTAGTGGAACCCCCAAATATTTTGAGGGGAGAGAATCTCTTTGAAAGCCTAGAATTTTAGCAATGTTTCTTTGAATGGAAATATTAGTATTGAACAAAAAAATATTAGATTTGGAGAGATTAACTTCCATACCTGAAGCCTTGGAAAATTCATTTAGGATTTGTTTGAATGCAAGAGCTTCTTTGACTATGGGGATTCCCTATAGCATGGTGTCATCCACAAACTGTTGATGCGTCCAAGCCTATCCCCTATAAGAAAGTTGGAGACCTTTCATCTTACTGACTTCTTTAGCATGTTTGATAGACCGACCCAGTCCTTCCATCATGAGGATGAAGAGAAAGGGAGAGAGAGGATCCCCCTGTCTGAGGCCTCTAGAGGGAAGAAAAGTTTCAGAAGGAGAGCCATTGAACAGAATAGAGAAGCTAGAGGAAGTGACCAGGGCCAAGACCCATCTCACCCAGTTCTGATCAAACCCAAAAGCTATGAGAATTTTCCTGATACAGTTCTAGTTCAATTTATCATAGGCCTTAGCAAATGTCCAATTGCATGATCATACCAGCGTTTCAGTTGATAGTCAGAGAGTGTACCACCTCATGTTCTTGAATAATATTGTTAAGAATTTGCCTTCCTTCCACATATCCAGATTGTTCTATAGAGAGCAGGGAAGGAAGGAGAGGTTTGAGTCTATTGGCTACCACTTTTGATATTATCTTGTAAACTACATTACATAAAGCTATCGGTCTAAACTTGTCAGGAGTCTGAGTTGCCTCCTGTTTAGGGATCAAGGCAATGAAGGAAGTGTTCAGAGCTTTCAAAATAGTGTTATTCTTCCTAGAATATTCTACAACATTCAGAATATCTTGTTTAGCAATATTCCAGCAAGCCTTGAAGAAATCAACATTGAAACCATCTGGGCCAGGTGCTTTACCATTTTGCATTTCTTTGAGCACTTCTCTAACCTCATCTTCGGTTACTGGCTTGTTAAGGTTGTAGTTGTCCTCACTAGACACCAGCCTAGGTATGTGCCTTGTGAAGTTTCTGATGGGATTCTCTAAGTCATAACAAGTTTCTTTGGCTATGCCTCGAAAGTGCTTGACAAGTGGTTCTTCTATCTCAGCATGAGAGTTGTGAAGAATACCTCCCTCATCCCTGATCACTGAAATTATGTTGTGAACTCTCTTCGCCATAGCGGATCTATGGAAAAATCTACTATTTCTTTCTCCCTCTTTGAGCCATTGAACCCTCGATTTTTGCCTCCAGAATATTTCCTCTTGTTTGCATAAATCCTCCCATTATTGATTACATTTGGTGGCCTGATCTTTTAGCTACAAAAATATTGCCATGTTCATTGTTGTTCCAATCCTTGAGCCGGAGCTTGATGTGTTTTAGTCTTTTTTGAAGAAGGAACATTCTGGTGCCCTGAATGTTCAAATCTTCTGATCACCATTTGGCAATGTTGTTGGAGAAATCTGGATGGGAAAGCTAGATGGTTTCAAAGCGAAAAGGTTTATTCCTTGGAGTACCAATACTCTGCACCTCCAGATGAATCGCCCAATGGTTAGATCCTCCAAAGGGTAGAATTCTTGCCGATATTTCCTTATCATTGAGCATAAGGTCTTCAGATATCATGAATCTGTCTAATTTTGAAGCCACCTAAGATTCTCCTCCTCTTTTGTTGTTCCAAGTAAATATGCCATTACTAGTTACAATATCCACTAACTTCATAATATCTGTAAAAGTCTGCAACTTCAGAGAGTCTTTACATTGAACTCTGGTTCCACCATTTTTCTTCAAAAGCGGTTTAATCATGTTGAAATCCCTCCAAGTATCCATGGCATGCCTGAATGTCTGTCTCTAAGTTCCTCCAGAGAATCAAGAAATTTTGAGTTTACCCTCCAGTCTTTGGGGGCCATACACATTTGTGACCAGGTAGGTTTCCTTATATCCTACAGGCTGTATGACCACAAAAAGATATTCTCTAGATACCTCAGCATCTAAAATTTCTATATTCTTTGGATTCCAAAGGGTGAGTATACCGCCTGCTGTATTCTTCGCTTTGACTTCCAGAAAATCATAAAATTGAGCCATTTTCTATGAATCTCTTTTAATTTTTGAATGGAACATTTGGTTTCCTGGATGAAGATCACACTCAGAGCCATTTGTTTCATTTTGTTACTAATCAGTCTCTGTTTTCTTTTACTACCTAGACCTCTAATATTCCAAGAAGTAAACTTCATTATTAAAGATTGGTAAAGGAGTAGCTAGTTAGTTCTTTCATCTTACCTGAGTCTACCATTAGCTTTCCACATTCCATCAAAAGTTTGTTCTGCTTTTTCCTGCCTCTTTTTTTTCCTGGGTTTCTGGGTGCTAATCCTGGAGGTAAAGAGTCTATCCCTTCTTTAGTTCCTTGAATCAAGAAATCCTCTAGATCAAGATTCTCTTTCTCAAGAATCACCTGAAGTTCTTGGTCCTCAATTTCCATCTCACTTTGGGTCATCTCAAGATCCATTTCTGTTTCTACATCACCCACCAACGTCTCTGTCTGCAGATTTGTTTCTTGTGTTTGTTCCTTGTCCTCTTCTTTCCCTTCCTCCATTAAACCTTCTCCCTTCGTTTGGTCTGTTATAGTTATCTCTTCTTCCTCTTCCAGGACTTGGAACCTGTTTTGACTGGCTTGTTGTCCTTCAGATTTTTGTGTCTTTGATCCCCTTTTTCTTCCTTTTCCTTTGTTTTCCACTTTGTGAAAGCTTTTAGAGTCTTTCATTGCGTTATTTTTACTCTTATTCTCTATTTTAGTGAGAAGGCAATCCCTGAATAGGTGCCCATGCTCATGGCATTTGCAACATCTTAATGGAATATGTTCGTAATCTATAGTTTGAACCCGTTCTTCATCAAACACTTCCAATATTACCTCATCTGGAAGAGCTTTAGAGAGATCCATCTCCACACATATTCTAGAAAAGGAAGTGTACTTTCCCCTCCTAGTGGCTTTAGAAGCTTTAACAAACTGTCCTAACTTATTTCCTATGGTTGTTAAGGACATTGTTTTCCAATAATCAAGCGGAAGAGAATAGAGCCTTACCCAAACCAGGACCGAAGTAAATGTCTCACGTTCCGGGACAAAATTCATGATCCAGGGTCTCATATAGAGACCTGCTGCAACATAGAAGTAAGGCACACCTTCAAAAATTCTATCCTTATCTTCGATGTTTACAAAAACCACAGTAAAGAAACCCTTTGATCCTAGGTGTAGGTCGATGCTTCCTTTCGGTTTCCAATGATATCTTATCCACATTTGTAAGGCTTTTTTAATGGGCCATAAATCCATGAATTTTCAAATGATTGCATAGGTTTGCATATGGTCCCTGTGCACCTACAGAGTAGGCTCATTTAAAACAACTATGGGAGTCACAGTAGCTTTGGCTTACATGGGCCCATGTGTGCTTTATTTATTGTTCCCTGTTCCTTGTCTTCTTCCTCATTTTCTTAAATAATAATATTCTCCTTTGACTTTTGTCCATCATGTTCCTCTTCACTGTTCCTATTCCTTCCCTTTGAAGGTCCTCTATCATATTCCATAGGTTTCTTCCCCCTGTTGGTCAGAGCCTATTTGAAGGAGGGAGTGGAGCTCCCTCCTTTGTGCCCCTCCATGGAGAGCCACCCCTGTAACAGCTCGGTAACCCTAGGTTTTTCCTCCTTCGTCGCTCCCGCGCTCAACGCTCCCTGGCGTTAAAAATCTTCTCTAGATCAAATGAGTCTTGAACATTGGTGCAACACCCATGTTCTAGTGCCTTTAAATAACATAGTGATATGCCATTTAATGAGTAAAATAATGATAAAAGAGTAATAGAAATTGGAGCTACACATGGTTTGACATAGTTGTAAACATTGTTAAACCTTATTGGTACCTTTTCAATAGTTTTTAATATGAATTTGTCATTATTATAGTGAATATGACTTTTATAGTTAATATCTATTATCCAAATACTTAAAGAAGTAATAGAAATTGGAGCTACACATGGTTTGACATAGTTGTAAACATTGTTAAACCTTATTGGTACCTTTTCAATAGTTTTTAATATGAATTTGTCTTTATTATAGTGAATATGACTTTTATAGTTAATATCTATTATCCAAATACTTAAAGATGTTATTAATGAATTTTACGAATGAAATATGAAAACATATATAATACTATTTAAAATATATTTATAAATTGATATGATATAAATGAACCTATTAAATTTATTGTGTTACTTATATTTTTAAAACATAAAGTAAAAGGGACCAAATGTATAGAGCTAGTTTAATTCCAAATAAGACTTCCACAAATATTATGCATTGTTTAGGAACCATTACCAAGAATAATTTTAAATGTTAGTAGTTGTATCATGGTATTGAAAGTGCAACAGAAATAAATATCAATCATAGAAAACATTTTTAAACATCCTAAGAAATTGAATATTTCTAGTTTTTCATTTCTCAAATGAATTCCACCAAGAATGCAAACTTTCCTTGACGAAGTAATTGTTTTTATTGTCAAAGTAAATTTAGCTTCCAAAATACCCCTACTACAACGAAATTTTCATATTGCAACATTTTATGTATGCAACAAATTCTCTTCTTTTCACAAACTTTTGCAAATCTCTTTGAAAATTCACTCATCCTCACATATGCGTAGCATCAACAAACACTTCAATCATTTACTTTTTTATTTATATATTAATGGATTTTTTTACCATAGGTATCATTCCATTGTGTTAACCTATGGTATCGTGGGATGAATGGGTCACTCAACTCAATGTGCCTATGGGTTCTTAGTAGTTCTTTGACTCCTCCAAGTCTTACACACAACTCTTGGCCTTCAAAATGTAATTCATATTCTTAAAGGTACAAAATTGTTATCAACATTCCATACAATGTTATTTATTTACATATGTCACATATGTCCATGTCCATAACCACAAGCCCATCATAGTAGGAGTACTCTATACCATAATATTTTTCCCTTTTCATTCCCAGTTCAATGATGATTAACCCTTAAGGGCTATCCCTTAACTCCTCGTGACCAAATTTTTTGACCATATCCTTCACAAAACGAATATTGGATATCCTTCCAAGCCCTCAGATCCAAGTTCCATACAAATGTGCATCCATGAGCATGTGATATGACCTTGTACGAATCCCATACTAGATACCATTCAAATTCCTTAGCTATGAGTACTAGAAGAATCAACACTCATGATATGGGATGTGACCACGTCCTATTCTCCATGGCAGGTAGAAATTCAACTCACTTTCTCCAAGTGTTGGCACTCATGACTACAGGCTATGACCTTGATATTGTATGCATATGATTCTAGTGTTTTCCATTCAGAAATATTTGGTATACATAACTATAATTGAAAAACAAATATCCTTCTTCCCTAAACTTGTTGGAAAATTTCTAATCGCACAAGACTCCTCATATCATATTATTCTAATACATGTTCATATAGACCTCTCTTTCCTCTGGTATTTGGACATATGGCCCACAATAGGCTATCTTTTATATATGCTAACTTTGGTGTAAACCATTGATTTTTTAAAATTTTAGCCAAATCAAAATACATGAGAAAACCTCACCAAACACGCTCTTAATCTAAGTCCTAGGTCCTTAGGGACTACCATGTCATCCAAGGTGGTCCAATAACAACCCACCATGTGGTCATTTTTCCGAGTAAGATTGTTCCATCATACCTTTTGATTCATACCAAATGCTAGCCATGACATTTTATATAAAAATTACAATTTTTATATATTTAGTTTGAGAGATAAAGTTCCTTTTATCTATTTGTTGAACCTGTAACAAAAGCAATAAAAATAGTTCCCCAAGCATGGACATTTCAAATTCCATTTGTATAACATTTACAAATAGTTGGCATAATTTATCAACATTACTCCGAAATATAATATCATCTACATACACTATATTAAGTAACAAGCGATCAAGATCATATTTAATATAAATATTTTTATCAAATGTTCCCCTTTTAAAACATTATTGCTATAATTATTTTTAAATTTTCTAATAGCATGCTCTAGGAGCCTGTTTCAACCCATAAGGTTCCTTCTTCAACTTACATATATGATTTGATTTATCATTCAATTGGTAGCATTGAATTTTCTCAACATATACTCTTCTTTAATCTCTCCATATAGAAACCTTAGTTTACATCCATTTGATATACCCTAAAGCCTTCATATCATGTAAAAGCCAAGAAAATTTTAATTGCTTTGAGTCTAACAACTAGTGCAACAGTGTCCTTAAAGTGCACACATACCACTTGAGCATAACCTTTGCAAACTAATCTTTCTTTGTTTTGATAACCTAACCAACTTCATTTAGTTTATTCTTGAAAACCATTGTGGTTACAATCACATACTTTTCCTTTAGCCTTGGAAAGAACTCCCAAATTAATACAAACCAATTTTTTGTAATTCTTCATTAATGGCCTTAACCCAATACTGGTCATGACTAGCTTGATCAAAATTTTTTGGTTATATTGTGGAAAACAAAGGAAAATTTCCATGTGTAGAAGAGCCTATAAAATATCTTGTTTGAACACCTACATCATTATTTCCTACAATTTCACATGTAGGATGATATTTTTGAACACACCTTGAAACATTATTAGGATCTAGTTGATGGGGTTCATTTTCTTCTTCTACATATTCTGCATGCTCTCCTTGTTCATGTTCTTCTTCATATTGAGGTTGATAAATGATTGAATCATTTTATGGTTTTTCTATTTCCTTATGTATATGTACAATAAATATGGTTTTTTGACATCCACTAAAGGTGGACCAAATCATCAAGGAAAGGAAAGGATTAAATTTAATCTTAAAACTTTTACCTTTATCAACAACTCTTGTTAAATAATATATTACATGTTGATGAGGAATTAATCCCCTACATTTCTAATGAACTATTATTTTATTTAGAAAACCAATTTCCTATTTTCAATTACATTAATTTAAATTAAATTAATGGAACCAACTCCCTTTAGTAGATTTCATAAGATCTCCTGAGTCTTCATGCGAAATGCTACTTCATCACCTCCTTCATCATAAGTTTGGACAAACATAAAAACAAGGAAACAAGAACTATGTATAAATTGATATCATATTCATGTATTCATGTTGACACTTTTGTGTTGAGACTCAAGGAATAACTATTTGAAAACTTGCCAATTCTGTATATTGAAAACTCATAGAATTTGGAAAAATCCCATTATATAAACATGTCAACTAGAATTTCTATATTCTTTTAATTGATGTGTACCCCATTATGATGAGAGTGAACCAAGAGAATTAAGTTAGTTGCAAGTGGAACACATCACTTGAAATTCCTAAGAACCCAATCAAATGCCGAGTTGCAATATAGAAGGATGTATTTGTCATTTGCTAGGTCACATGCCCATCCAAGTAAACAAATTGTCCAAAAACAATTCCAAAAAATTACACGAAGAGTATCAATCGATATCTCAATCATGTATCTTGTGTGTAATTAAAATACAAGATATTGAACCATAATTGTCCCAAATAGCAAGTGCATCGCAAACTAGGTGTCACATTAGTGCTACTCAAATCCAAAATTAATGGATGTTGCACAATATATGACAAGTGGAAGAAAGATCAATTTCCCAAGTGGAAATCTATCACAAGGGATGAGATCTAATCCTGTCATCTATGGAATATTGTTGTCAATTTGTCATATTACTTGTTAAAGTATTACATAAACAAATTATTGTTACCCCTTTGGTGATTTTTTTATTGAACTCTATCACCTATAGAATATTATTGCCCATTTGGCAAAAAAATCATGTTGATGAAACTTTAAATTTGTTAGTCATCATAAATTCCCCACTTTCTGAACTAAATAGACAAACACCATGTGTTTTGATGTGGGTTTACCTTAAGCAATTCATCACTATTTTTGGTGCTTTTGGTTTACTACTAACCATATGTAACACCCTCCTCCCACATTTACCCAAGCTAACCATTCCGCTGGGGTAAACATGTGATGAAGAGGTACTATGACGTGATTCAACTCCCCATGTATAGTTAACGATGTGGAACCGAAAAAACAAAACCAATCTGACCTTTCTCAGGAGTTACATAACCTTCAGGAGACAACCAACACTTTCAGGTGCCCAACCCTAGAAACAACATATCATTTTGTGGAGCTAGACCCCCACTTGCTCCCTTGAAAGTCATGCATGTAATTGAGTCCCTTCGATCGCTCCCCAAGCAAGGCATGCATGCAACTGTGCCCTTCTTCAAGTAGTTATGAGCTAGTGACCCCGAATTATGTGCCAATTTTTTAGGGCTTGGTCTCAGGCCTCTACCCAAAACTTCATGGAACTTCTAGAAATGATAAATAACAACGAAATAAAGATATTAACGCAGGGAAAATTTAAGGGGCTAATATTCTCAAATGGGCTAATTTTCCATGCTTTTTCCAAAAAAAATATTAAGAAATTTTAATACTTTTACAAAAAAATGCCAAACATTTTACAATTTGCATATTATGTACTAGTGCGATTCGCCAAGGTTTCTAAACTTTAAAATAAATTTCCATCCTTAAAATTTTCCTTGTATTAATGCGAACATTGGTATAAGGAATTGATCTAACACCTACTAGTCATAGCATGAATTTTGTCAAACATATCATAAACATGTAATCTACAGGCCATAACAACATATTTGAGCATAGGGGTCTCATACTTATCTAAGAATTGTCAGGAATAATTTATGCCTTATCATAATAGTTGCATTATCATTTATTAGGCCATATATTGTTTCACATTTATTGTACTAATGAAATCATGATGAGAGCCATAACCAAATTCTGTCATGAACCATGCTTATAACCAACATGATAACAAATATAGAACAACCATAAAAAAACCATAATAATAAGTACATTTACATGTAGAACATAAGAGGAAAATATATATTATTAACAAATGCAAATCCAACCAAGTCAAGGACTTCCATGAATCACCCGACCATAGATTGGTCTGAACCAAATCTTTCTTTCATCCATTCAACCCCGTGCCGTATTTCAAGAATGAATGTGGGACTCACAACAGAATGAATCAAGGCTTCCTTGAGGTTTACTAGATATCCACCAAGCAATTCCTAGGCCCAAAACCCTCATCATTACAACCAGGATTTACCACAATCCCATCGGATCACTAGGGCCTAAACAAGAATGGTTTCCTCTGAATCTATCCACCTAAAATGTGAGGAATTTTTTTGTCTCCACCTCTCAGCTTTACCGTGTATCCCGCCATTACCGTTAAGGGATTCCTAGGCCTACAAGGTCACCATTGTCTGGGATTTACTGTGTATCCCACCATCATCAGTCAAGGGATTTCTAGATCCAATCAAGGGTACTCACAACCAAGCTTTACCGTATATCCCATCAAGGGATTCCAAGGCCTTGTGATTAATCTTAAGACCACCCAACCCTGCTTTGAATCCAGCTGACAATCCAGCTCAACCAAAACAAGAGAACCCCATCACACCATGGCTATCCAAAAATGACAAGGGAAGGCTAAAAACCATTGTCACGCTTGGAAAACCCATGCCAATGGAAAAAAGAGAACCAAAAAAATAGATGCATGTAACATGCATGCAAAAAATATCAAGGAAATCATACATGCAACTTGAAAGCTGTAAGTAATCCCATTGTAGGTACTTGAGTCTTGCTCTTCCTTGCTTGATCCTTACTTCCTCTTACTTTCTTTTCCTTCATTTTCCCTATTTCCCCCAATTAAAGAATGATCAAAGAATACTCTAAATGTGCAAGATTATGAGAGAGTTGAGATAAAAAAGGTAGATCCAAAAATAAACTAAAAAAATGTTCAGTAAGCTAAAGGTTGTACATTGTTGTTGTAAACACTAGAGCTCATTTCATGAGCTTTCCTATAGGGATCTGGTCCCTTTTGCATATTGGGTTAACTATCGTATTTTTGCATGCTTGGTTTTCGTGCAATGTTTGCAAGCCCATTATGATGGTTTTGAAGGTCGGTCTTCATGTATATGAGTTTCCCCAAACATGTAAACATATGTCGCATCCATACAAAAATTCTTGAGCATTATCTCACAAGTGTCGTCACAGTCATCCTAAAGTCTATCTTAAGTGTCGCAATTGTCATATCTTATCGTTAGGTAGTCACACAAATGGAAATTATTCCTTCACTTGCCCCAATGATCTATGTTGTTATGTCATCAAAGTATGCTAAGCGTGTGATTGCAGTTAAGGTTCATCATAGTTCATCACCTATCCCACACTTAGCCATTTTTAGAAAATCTTCCTGACAAAGAAACTTCGATTCATCAAGGCCCACCTCAACTACGCACTATGCAATCTCAGACCTCTAAGCTGTGAACTTGTTGCTTGGAATTGTACAATGCGCAGTCCATGTCTCCCAAATCTACTACTCTATGCAATTCTTGTGCTTAGCTCCTAACCTTGACCCTCAAAGTTGTGTAGTTATGTCTCCCAACTGCCTTGAATGACACATTTCATATCTTCAACCCTCAAGATTTTACCTCGACTATTGGAACTGCATAATGTGCAAAAGCGCAACCTCCCTTTACATCCAAAACTATGCAGTTGTGTTTCCCAATGTCCTTTCCCTCAGCCTGACCCCATTACCTCCAGAAATTGCGCAACCATGTCATTCAAGCTACCCTAAGTTGCACATTGCGTAGTTTCACAACCCAAGCTCTCCACCTAACTACTGAAACTGCACAATGCATAGTCCTAGGCCCCTTTTCCCATCCTGCCACTTGTCTAGGGCTTAGTTGATGGATCAAAATGCATCAAATTAGACTAGGGTTTTCAGATTGATGTCGTTTGGTCATGAGTGAATTGCAAGAACATGTACACTATCATGTCATGGAAAGGTGATGGAGAAGGAGAAAAGGAAGGAAGCATGCCTAAATACTCTCTTGTAGTTGAACCCACAAGTTGATCAATCGAGAGAAAGCAAATGGACATTGCAACAACCATCCAATACTAAAGATCATTAAATATTATGCATCACCAAGCCATGCAGAGATGAAGAGAAAGCATATCCAAGAAGGCATCCAACACTTAGCACCAACAATGAATTCACATTTCCACATCGTCAAGTAGTCCATGTCAGCAGTGTCGTGTCATGTCATGTCATGAGTTGTCATATGCCACATCACTATTGTGGACCATGTATATGGTACGCAAATGTATTGTAAAGTGGAAGTCCAAAGGACACACATGGAATGTAAAGAGTCATGTAAGTTGAAAAGTCATAGGAAGTCAAACAACCAGGAGGGTAGTTAAAGAGTCACCCTTGGTTATATATACTCCCTCATTGTATGCAAAGGAATTTTCACCTAGGCTCCTCCCGCAAGGAAATAGAGAGATCAACTAGTTCTTTGAGGAGCAAGGAGTGGCTCTAATGTCCCACTATTAGGACTAGTGATGTACATTGTAAACATGTGTCTTGGAACTTTTACTTATTAACATAATCCTTTAAGGCCAACATGTTCTTCATGCACGGAATATGAGTGTTTGTAAGACTATTATGTGGACATTTGTATTTCATGTTTGCTTTCACAGGTGCTAATATAGTTGAAGTATTTCGGTTATTTTGGTGCTTATCTTATTGAGAATGGTTGTTATTGTTTTCCCATCCTTGTGGAGTATTCCTTGGGATACTAGATATATATTTCCTCATTTATTGGTTGTAACGATCGTCGCATTCGTTGTTGACTATTTCGTTGGATGTTAGATGGATCCTTCGGGTTCATGTGTGTCTCCTCTTGGGAGGTACAATTACCTCTCACTTAGAGGATCACTTTTCTTCCCCACTCTCTAGTAGAAGAACATTGACATAGTTGCAACTAACAACTCACCATGCGCATACTGAATAGGACTCCTACACCAAAAGGTGTTAGGTCTAAATGGGACTTCATAGCGGGGAGATCCTCTATATGTTTATGGATCCAAAACCATCAATTCCTACCTTACCCTATAATAATCTATCTTAGAATACTCTTGCACAGCATACTTTATCCTAACCTATAGGCTATCTTACCCTAGCCTAGCCTAAACTAATCTTGCCAAACCTAACCTAGCTCTACCCTAACCTAGCTCACTTTGGCTTAGACTACACTAGCCTAGACTTCTCTACCCTATCATTCATTAGACTACTCTAGCCTAACCTAGTCAACTCTAGATTAGACTAACCTAGCCTACCCTACCCTACCTTACCATACTCTAGCCTGCACTTCTCTAGCATAGCATAGCCTATTATTGCATAATCTAGCCTACTCTTTCCTAGCCTAGCCTACTCTAGACTAGCCTAACGTAACCTACTCTAGCCTAGTCTATCCTAGCCTACTCTACCTTACCCTAGTGAAGCCTACTCTAGTCTTACCTAGCTTACCCTAGCCTAACTTTCTCTAGCCTAGACTACTCCAACCTAGCGTAGCTTAGTCTGTTCTAGTTTAGCATAACCTAGCATGTTGTAGATTATCCTACTCTATCCTATCCTAGCCTAGCCTATCCTAACCTAGCCTACTCTAACTTAGCCTAGCCTAGACTAGCCTAGCCTACTCTAGACTAGTATGACCTACTCTTACTTTATGTAGCCTACCTTGGCCTGATCTAGTCTATTCTAGCCTGGCTTAGCCTAGATATCCTAGGCTATAGTAGCATAGCCTACTCTAGCATAAAATAGCCTAATGTGATTTAGCATAGCTTAGGCTACTCAAACCTAGCCTAGCCTACTCTATCCTAGGTTATCATAGCATACCCTAGCCTACTCAAACATATTCTAGCATGCACAAACCTAGCCAAGCCTAGTCTAGCCTAGGTTAGCCTAGCATATGCTAGCCTACTCTAACATAGCCTACTCTAAAAATCCTACTCTAGCCTAGCCTAGCCTAATCTGGCGTAGATGATCCTAGCCTAGCCTAGCCTAAATTTCCCAACTCTAGCCTAATAAGTATATTTAGGGTTCAATACCATAGAAAAATTTTGGAAGCTCATATCATTGAAAGATGGAATAAGCTGAAGAAAAGGGTCAAGGAAAGACAGAGTAACAATTCTCTCCTATGAGTAAGGTAGTATCCCTCACAAAAAGGTCCTATCTTAAGCTCCTAAATCTTATGTTATAGATATTATCATGACAATAAGATGCATCGTGGCATCATGGAAGCATTAGGAACAAGAGCTCATGACATCACCATGGGATTCATGATTGACAAAATCCATGGCATTCAAACTTGAAGGATATATCTCTTGGGAACCTCATTGGACATTGTAGGAAAGGATAAAGACATCCAGAACAAGGCTCATCATACATCAAGAAGGAAACATTTTCTAGATGGGGATATACAAGATCCTCAAGATTCTTCGATGGAATCCTCATAGGAGGGTTCACTAATCTATAGAAGAAGCAAGTGTTTAATCAGAAACTCCAACTTATGGAATTCATGGGATGATGGTATGATGACATGAGAAATGAAGAAAATCAAGGGATTAAAAATATTTTCAATCAAGGAAGTTGCTCGAGGAAGCCTAGATTACCTAAAAGTAAAATTAGGTATGTATGCTTGTGTTTAATATTACAATGTCAACTCATATGGTTGCATGTAACATGGATCATTACTTCTACCTTGAGAAGCATGATCATGAGAAAAAAAAATCTCCTCCTCTAAAAGGATGCAGGAAGGCATAAAGTCACACTAAGATTGTTAGGTCCCTATAATACTAGTGATTACCCGATTACTATTGTAGTTTATCCCTTATAAATATTGTTGTACCCCTAATGTCCCCATACTATTATAACTGTGTCTCCTAGAATCCCTCTATTGTTATTTTTGTGCCTTTATATTATTATTATTAGGTCGGCTAGGTTATATTGTGATTCCTTAGACTCCTACATATAGAAAGGAGGTTTTGTCATTTGAATCATCAAAGAATCATTCATTTGTGTAATGTAAAGGAGGTTGCCCCCTCGAAGAGGCTGAATTCTAAGGCGTTGATCTATCTTTTCTATCTTTTTGAGAGCTGGTTTCATAACATTTGGTATCAGAGCTTTGGATTCTAGGGTTTCACTGCTCCAAATAGGTCATCGTGGCATTTTCCCTATAAATTTGTTTCTGTGACATTTCAAAAGCGAAAAATAAAACCCATTTGAGATGAAATCGCACTGAACCTCGGGTCCAAATTTCAAAGCTTTTTGTGTTATATTTCCGGAGATATGGTCTGAGGAAGTTGGTTTTTTTTGCAGACTCCTCAATTACATTCCAAACAGGTGACCTGGGGAAAATCGTCGTAACTTTCTCTCTCAGCATCAGATTGAAATTTCATAAGGTATAGAAAGAGGACAGATTGTAAGTTCTTGTATATATATTTTTAGAGCCAAAGGTCGAAAGGGGACACGTGGCATGTCATACAAGTTCGCTCTACTGAACTAGTATATAAGCAGGTCACTGTGGGAGATTTGGCATAACTCTTCCTTGGAGAATCCAATTGGGATCAGACTGGTGGCATTGGAAAGAGGACACAAAGGGCTACTGCAAGTCACAATTTCAAAACTGGATGATTCGAAATTATAGAGATACATAAGAGGCAATATCGAGCTCCTACAAAGTGAAAAAGGGTGTGTAGATTTTTTTAAATTTTTGCTTACGCTTGGTTTGAAAAATTATTTTGAAGAAATTCAAAGGGCATAGTAGAGAATTATTATCGATAACTGATGCCCAAAGGAAAGAAAATGCAAACACCTAGTAAGCAACCTGAAAACTCTAGCATGACTCATGAAGAAGAGGAAGAAATGCTACATGATATATCAAAATTACAAGACCAAGTGCAACAAATTTCACTCTCACAAAATCTAAAAGAAGCTAAGATAAATGGTGTGGAATCTAAGATAAGGGGCGTGGAAGCTAAGATTAACGTTTTAATATAGATTTGAAGATAGATTTGACAAATTTTCTACAGGAAATACTTACTAATGGTGAAAGGGTAGTAAAGGAAACTCATGATGCGAACAAAAGAAATGTTAATCATGATTTCATAGACTCTAATGTTGGATCGAAGGCCCACCATATTCCAAAAAGCGATATGAGGAAGTTTGATGGCAAGGATTCCGCAACATAGATATTAATGGAGCAATTCTTCGATCTTAATAATGTGCAAAACACACAAAAGGTACGTATGGCAACTTTATATTTGGAACCAAATTAGTTTGTATGGTATCAATGGATTTGCTCTCGTAAACAATTTATCACTGGGGCAATTTTTACCGAAGAATTGATGGCACATTATGAGGATACAAAAAGCAACACTTTTTTTAGCCAATTGATAAGTCTCAAACAAAAGGGTCCAATAATGGAGCACATTGAGGAGTTCCAAAAATTGAACATAAGGGTAAAAGATATTCCAGAGGAGCATAGGTTTGATGTGTTCATAGGGTCTTTAAAGGATAATATCCAACATGATGTTCGCCTTTGGGAACCTGATTCATTAGCGAAGGCATTCAGGTTAGCAAGAAAAATGGAAAGCAAAATTATGGTATCCAGGAAGC
>APFE030367577.1:0-26531 GCA_000404065.3 Pinus taeda
AAAACGTCGTTTAGGGCCTCAAAATGGCTCCGGAAGGTTAGGACCCGAAAAACTGCTAAAAATAGTAAATTGTGCTATAATTAAGGAAACTGAAAAAAACTGCACGAAGCACTTAGAGGGGATCCAAGTCGAATTAGCGGGTGGCCACCAATATCCACTTGGATCAATGAGATTAAACTTGCTGTACCATTGAGTCTCTGCATGCTGCCAGCTTGACTGATCTGGGGGAGCAATGAGGTTGGTGCTGATTGATTCTGAGATGATGGCTATTGTTTTAGCTTGGATGCTGGCTATGGAAGGCTTTTTGTTGTTGAATACATAATTGTTCCTGGCTAACCAAATTTGCCAGCAAAGAGTGGCTGGAATGCATTTCCACAGTCGGTTGATATTGTGTTTGCCTTTTTTGGGGAAGGGATAACACTTCCCCCAATTTTTCTGAAGAGAGGTAATTTGATCAAAACTTTTGCTGATTGCCATAGGATTTATCACTTGTTTCCAACAACTTTGCGCAAAGGGACGGAGGAGAAAAATATGTTGAGTGGATTCCTCCTCAGCGCAGTAGAAGCAACATCTGGAGGGACCCTGTATTCCTCTTTTCCTTAGATTCTCAGCAGTTAGGATCTTTCCTTTGAGGAGTGTCCAATTGAAGTGTTTGATCTTTGGTAAACATTCCGATTTCCAAGCAGTTGTGTGGAGATTCCAGTTTGCAGTTTGGGTGGTTGCCTGGAGGATTTTGTACCCCTCTTTTACCGTGAATTTGCCTCCGCTAGAGTCCCAGATGTACCTATCTTCTACCCCTGAATTTGTGGGCGCAGAACTAGCGAGAGAGCGCTTGAGATTGGACCAGAGATCCCTGAGGTCGGTGGGGAGGTTAAGGGCTTTCCAGTCTTGCCATATGTTCTGGTTCCAAGTTGATATGTCATACAAGGTAGTTAGGTTTCTTTCTTCCATCCAGATCTGGAGTGGTCTAAAAGCTTGATGAAGGTTCCTTGGCTTTGAGCCCATGATTCTATCTGACCAAATATTGATGCTCTTACCATTTCCAGGGAATTTCGAGGTGTTTTCTCTGAATTGTGGGAGCACTTTTTTGATGAGTTTCCACACTGGGGTGCAGGGTCTTTCCACTATTGGCTCGAAGAGGAGGTTTGAGTTTGAACCACTGAGATATTTCCTTTTTAGGACCTCCACCCACCACGAACCTTTGCCTGTAAGAATTCTCCAAATTAGCTTGAAACCCAAGGCCCGATTGGAGAGGCTTGGGATTTTGATAGATAAGCCCCCTTTTTCATAAGGTAAAGTTACCTGGTCCCATTTCACAAGGCTAAATTTCTTGGACTCTTGCTTCCCTCCCTGCCAAAGGAAACTTCTAAGGATGATCTCCATGTGTTTGTGAATGCTTGCCGGGGCCAAGATGACTGCATATTGGTAGATTGGGAGGGCTGAGAGGATCGCCTTGATGAGGATTACCCTGCCTGCCAGGTTTACCCAAGAGACGCCCCAGCTCTGAAGAAGGCCTCTCATTCTTTCTATATGTTTGGCCCATATTTCTGCCTTGACTGTTTCCTTAGCAAGAGGCAGTCCTAGATATGAGAAGAAACTCCAATTTCTTTGCACCGGAATGTCAAGAATCAGGGATATTCTTTGTTGAATTTGGAGAGGAACATTCCAAGTATAGATCTTGCATTTTCTATTGTTCAGCCTTCCTCCTAAAGCTGATAAGAAGGCATCCAACACTTTCTTGAATCTCCTTGCCATTAGGCTGGAGGCGCCCCCGATGAGAAGAGTGTCATCCGCGAAGAGCGAATGATTGATCTCTTTGGTCCCTCTTTCAATCTAGATGCCAGTGATTTCTTTTTGCCTTCGAAGTTTTTCTAAGTGGATACTCAGAGTCTCAACAATAATAATGAATAAGAAGGGGGAGAGGGGGCAGCCTTGTCTCAGCCCTCTAGAGCTCTTAAAATAGTTGCTGGGGCGACCATTGATCAAAGGAGCAATCCAAGGGTTGGAGATGCACCCGTTGATGATACTTATGAATTTTTTGGAGAGTCGAAATCTTTTGAGAGTTTCTGTTAAGGAGTGGTCAACTCTGTCAAAGGCGTTTGCCATGTCCAGTTTAATTATCATTCCTCTTTCCCCTCTGTTGTAGCTGCTGTGTATAACTTCTTGAATGAGGATGACGTTGTCAGTGATTTGCCTGTTAGGGACAAAACCTCCCTGATTCTCAGAAATCAAGTGAGAAAGGAGTTTTTTGAGCCTATTGGCGAGAATTTTGGTTACAATCTTGTAGGAGACATTGCAGAGAGATATGGGGCGGAATCTATCGAAGGAGAGGGGATTCGTTTCCTTGGGGATAAGAGCTATGTGCGAAGACTTGGTGTTTTCTCCCATCTTGTGGTTTTGAAAGACATTCTTGATCATCCGCACAAAATCTTTTTTGATTGTTTCCCAGTGGTTTCGGTAGAAGGCAACCGTGAAGCCATCCGATCCCAGGGCCTTGTCCTGCTACATACTGAAGGTAGCTGCGCATATTTCCTCTTCTGTAACGTCCTGATCCAAATCTTTGTTCTGAGCCTCTGAGATTTTGCTCTCTATTGCATTAAGGAATTCGAAGTTGTCCGTTTGCTGAGGAGCAATAGAGAGGAGAGATTTGAAGTGGTTGTGAGCTGCTTCCTTGATTTCCTCTTGATCGCTAAGCTGTTTTCCATCTACCTCTATTTTATCTATCTGATTGCCAGCTCTCCTGAGCTTTATGTTGTTGTGAAAGAAGGAAGTGTTTTTTTCGCCAGCTTTCAGCCATAGACAGCGAGACTTCTGTCTTTGATTCTCTTCTTCAATTCTGTTCTGTCGATAGAGTTCTCTGTACATTTCTTTTTCGTAATCTAAATCCTCAGTAGTGTATTGGACATTTTCTTTGACCTTATTCCACTGCTCCATCTTCAAAAGTAGATCCGTTTTCTTTTTGTTCTCCATGACCGCTGTTTCTTTTGCCCACTGTTTAATGACTAATCTCAACGCCTTTAGCTTTGTTTCCCATACGTAGTAAGGCGACCCATTGACTTCTTTGGCCCACTGATTTTTGATGAGGGAGCGGAAATCGCCTTGCAAATCCCAGATTTTATTGTACTTGAAGGGGAGAGGTCCCAGGTTCCTGCCTTTATCCAAATTTAGGATCGCGGGTTTATGATCAGAGGCCGAGGCATGGATTAAATGGCTTTTGATGTACTGGAAACTAGCAGTGATTCCTTCGTGGATTAGGAATCTGTCTAGTCTCTCTTTGATATTGGATACGCCGATCCGTTTGTTGCTCCATGTGTATTTTCCATTGGATAGAGGGATGTCCATAAAGTTGTGGAGCTGTATTATGGATTCTAGCATATCTCTTGAGGGGTCTGCGTGGAAGATTCCTCCAAGTTTTTCCTCCACGTTTCTTATCAAGTTCAGGTCTCCCCCAAGAATTATTTTCCTATTTTGAACAGATTGAAGGTCTGAGGATATTGTTTCCCAACAGCGACCTTTGTCCCTGTAGTGATTTGGAGCGTATATGTTGTATACGTAGTAGATTTCCTGAGATCCTTTGTTTTTCAGGTCTGTTCTGACCCATCAACTGTAAGATTGAGAGTTGATGATTTCCCATTTGTTCTTATTCCACATTGTTCCTATTCCACCTGAGGCACCTTCTGAGCCAATTGACACCCCAATGAAGTTCTTGAATTTTTGACTATGGTGTTGAAAGTCTTGTGCCGAAATTTTGGTCTCCTGGATGAGAAGAAGATCCGGCTGCTCCTGCTTTAATAAATCCTTGATTGCTTTTAGTTTTAAGGGAGAGCCCATCCCCCTACAATTCCAAGAGACCAAAATCATTATTTACCGTTGATTGGGTGAGGACCACTCCTCTCCTTTGCCTTTTCTCCACTTCCTTTCAGCTTGCCTAGGTATGAGTCCATTGGTTGCTGCGTTCCTGTTGCCATCTCTTTTGCTGTTGTTTCATCTCTGAGTTCTTTGTTTGATTTTCGGCCAGCTTTTCTTGGAGGGTCTGTGGATAGATTGGCTTCTTTCATTTTGCCTCTGGTTAAGATTCTGTCTGTAGATGGAGGAGGGGAAGGGAGGGTGATCATGCGGGTGGGAGAAGGTGGAGCTCGGGGGGAAGGTGGAGGGGAAGGAGGGTCTTCAGCAGACAAGGATTCAAAGGGGTTGGAAGTTGAAGGAGGAGCTGAGCTGAGAGGAGGGGGGGAGTGAGAGAGTGGGGATCAGGGGGGGGTTTTGAGCTGGGACCTTGCGGATGGGAGGGTTTTCTCCTTTTCACTGGTTCCCAAGAGCCTTCAGGATTTTCCTCATTCTCAGAAGGATCATTTGCTTTTAAGTTACTACATCTATTGGCGAAATGACCATACTCGTGACATACCTTGCATTTGAAGGGGAGCTGCTCATAGTCCAGCTGCTGGATGTGCGTCCATTGGTCTACCTTGAGCTTGATGGCTTCCAGCAAGCCTTTCCCTAGATCTACTTCAACGTAGATCCTTGCGCATGCATGCATGTTCTCCCTTGGCTCCGATCTGTCAATGTATTTGCCTATTGCATTCCCTATTTTCTTTACTGATTCATCTCCCCAGCAGTGTAGCGGCAGATGAGGGAGATGAACCCACACTGGGACAACGTTTGGGATATCCATTTTCGGATCGAAGTCCGGGGTCCATTTGTTCAGGTACAGACCTCTTGAGTCCATGAAGTAAGGGCCATTTCTGAATATGAGGTTCTTGTCTTCTTTTGATTCGAACAAAAAGGTGAAGTAACCTCGCCTGCAGAATCTGATGGCTATCTTCCCTTGGATCATCGAGCTCCAGTTGCGCTCAACCCATTTCTGAATTGATCTCGGGGAGGGCCAGAGACCAGTGAACTGGCCTACTAGCCCTCTTTCTACGAGGATGATTGCGGACTTCCTTGGGAGAGAAGGAGGGAGATTTACCTCCGGGATTTCGTCAAGCTTTTTAATGAACTTGGTCACAGTGGGACGAGTTCTGGAAATGACAGATTCAGAGAATAAAGAAGCAAAAATTTCCGCATGGTTCTCGGAGCCTGGAGGGGGAGGGGCAAGCCCGACCATTCAGAAAATGAATGGCCAGCGAAGGAATACGCAGAAGGGTCAGCGTGGGGCAGGCTGGGCCCCAACGGGAGCGGAGCAGCAGAGGGCCAATGGAGAAGGCGAGGAAGCGAGAGGAGGGAGGAGGCATCGGCCCTGCCAGGCAGGGCCTGGAGAGCGCAGGCGCAGGCGCAGAAGCGCTAGGTCAGGATCGCCAGGGAGCGCCAGAGCTCGATCCTTTCCCCTTACAAATTTAGAGGGTTAAGGACCAACATATTTCATTCAGTTGGAGGTTCATAGGTTGATATAAATACAAGTTGGGTAAGGTTCCCATGATGACTAGTCACAAGATTGATTCAATGATGATTGAGACACATTTTTTGCATGGTTTGGATAGAGTCATTATTTTCAATAGGTTCCTTACTTTATAGGATAGGGTATTCTAAGGATGGTACAACACTATGGATCACATATTCGAACTCTTAACGAACTCGGGACAGTGAGGCCTTTACGATCAACATGCATGGTATTTGCTATTTTTAGTAGGTTGCGTCTAGAGGCTCACATGTCAAAGATAATGATATATTTAGAATCCTTATGAGATTTTGAGTCTGGTGAGCTACTTTTGAGTGACATGCAAGCACTTTCTATTTTTAGTAGTGTTTGCATGTTGATTTTGATCGTGGATTTGGATTTCTTACTAAAGGACGGATCTAATGAGTATACGTATATGTGATTCCAAACATTTTCTATTTCTAGCAGTGGTTGCATGTCAAGTTTGATTACACATTAAAGTTTCTTACTGCATTCTCAATCTAATAGTGTTGTTCTCATCCAAATATAAGAACTTTATATTTTTAGTAGTTCGAGTCCAACAACAATGATTACTTATTTAGATGCCCCACTAAGTTTTGAGTCTAATGGTGGTGGTTTCTTCCGATTATGGGCAGATCCGGGTTCCCCATTAGATTCGAAGGCTAATGAATATAATATTGAGGACATTTGGACATATTACTATTTTTTGTAGTGCCTATTTTTAGACATGTCTATTTATAGTAGTAGGAGGTGGCAGTCTGAGGGATGGACACATGGCAACAATTATGGATGCACGTGTAGCTTAAAATTGAATGAGTCTTTAGTGACATAACACTTCTGAAAATTTATTTTCCCTACTAATATTTTCTCTCTTCTCACGCATTTTCCCTTCATAAAATCTCTCCTAATTTCCTTCCACTCCCACTTAGTTCCCCTAATTTTTCTCCTCCATTATCTCACATTTTTCTACAATTCTCCCTATTTTTCCTCCACAAATTCCACCCCTTAACTCAAGTGGCAAAAACGAAAATTTAATAAATAAAAAAGGTAATTTTTTTTTTTTTTTTTAAAACTCAAGTTGCCCTGCACAAAAGAACTAGGTCACTCGAACTTCGAAAAATTTAATAAATAAAAAAGGGCAATTTTTTTAAAGCTCAAATTGTAATACAAAAAATAACTAGGCGGTCACTCGAATTTCTTAATCCAAAAACAAAAAACTATATCATTTGAATTTCTTGGCCCAAAAACAAGGCTAACTAAATTCTAACGTCGGAAATAAAAAAAAAAAAAAACAAAATGAAAAATAAGGTGGCTCGAATTGCCTAAAAAGGAAAAGGACACGCTCAAGTTGAAGTGCAAAGTTTACCAAGAGCTAAAGTTTATCTCACGTAAACTCCTAAAAGGGGTGAATCAAGTCAAATTTTTCTCCACTCAAGTGAACTAAGACTCAATAATAGCCACTCAATCTTAATCTTAGGTAAAATTGGTCAAGGAATTATTATTTAAGAAAGTGGAAGACCATCTTTCCAAGTGGAATTGTTTTGAGCAAGCACAAGTGACTTAATCTCTTCTCTGAATTATTCTCTTTCTTCTCTCTAATTTATGATACTTTGTGTCTTGGTATCACTGGCTCAAGTTTTGTAATAGTCATCTTGGTGTAGTCAACTTTTTGGCCATTGTATAGTAAAACTTAGTTTTGATTTACTTACTTTGGATGGTTTTGTTTCAATGTTATTTTAGATAAATTATTAAAAGTTATTAACTATTTATTTGGGCAATTTGCCACTTAAATACAATTTCTTTCTTACTTTATCTTTCTATATTATAGGTTGATTTGTGAAGGATTGTTCCACATATTTAATTTACAATTTTTCACATAATTGTTTGGTCACAAACTTGTGGGTAAAACAACCTTTATCTTGTTTTTATTTTATTGCAAATTTATTGGTTACAACAACAGGGACAATCATTAGGGACACCCCTTGAGGTTGGAAAGCACCAACCCAAATGGAGAGGAGGATTTTTTATTGGCACATAGGGCATATACTTCTATATGTTCATTGATTTCTATGGCCGATTTTAAAAGTTTAAAGCATCTCCAACAACATAAAATTAGTGGTAACAGACAAAAAATGACTTTAGAAGTATTTCTCACAAAAGGTCCCATAGTGCAAGAAGAACTTCTCAAGATGGGACATATAAACCATCTCTATATTGTTCCTCCATTAGTGACCCATTGACATTTGAAGAATCAATAATCAACCCATAATTTCTTTCGACATTCATATGAGGAAGAGGCCTATTAGAGACAACTTTCAAGGAGACATTTGAAAGGAAAAACCACCTACATTTGATGTTGAGGTTAAATCTAGATAAGAAGTAAATGCTTGGGTTATCGGGATAAGAAAATATTTCTAGGCACATGAGTATTATGGGAATATTGTAACACCTCCTCCTCCCAAGTCTACCTAAGCAACTGGCCAGCCGAGGTAAACATGCGACGAAAGAGGCCACTATAAGGGATTTAACCTCCTTGGTGACCTTAAGGAAATGCAATTGATGGAACACATTAAGAAAACCCAACCACATTAACAAAAACACCCTCAGGAGACATGTCAACCACTCAAACATCCTGTCCTTGGGTCCCACTTATGTTTTAAGCCTTTTAACCCCTTGTCGCTCTCATGTTATAAGCACGACAGTGTCCAGAAACCTAGAGTCGCTCTCATAGGCCTATGTGCCAGTGTCCATGGACTCTTCTCAGCAAACCTGTGCCAGCGTCCCCGGGATTTTAGCCACTTTTCTTGCCTAGAATCCCGACATCTGCCCGGAACTTGTTACAACCTCCAAAATCCATCAAAGACACGATGAAAATACTAATAAACCAGTGATATAACAATGCTTACAACCAACATAAAACCATATAAATATCAGAGATATGATAGCAATTAAATTCACATATAAACAAGTGCAAAAGTAAGAGAACTTAGCTTTTATTAATCATAGGCAAATCCGACCAGGTTCGGGACTTCCACGTACCACCCCACCATAGACATGGCTCAACCAAATCTTTCTTTAAGCCAATTTCTCTCGTGCCATATTCCAAACATGAATGTGGGATCTCATAGAACAACTAATCCAAAAACAACCAAGGGAATCCAGATGTTAAACCACCTCCACCCTCATCAACCCGTGAGCACACCAAAACTGATGCTCCGATCACAACCAAACTGAACTTTAAATGCCCTCTAGAATCCATCGCTATCCATGAGGAATTTTCTGTCTCCTTGTCTCTTAGGCTTTACCGCAATCCAATCCTAGATCCCTAGGCCCTAAACCGAGACCAGTCTCTTAGGCTTTACCGTAATCGAAACCCAGATCACTAGGCCCTAAACCGAGACTCATCCCTCAGGCTTTACCATGTATGCTACCAAGACCGGTCAAGGGATTCCTAGGTCTTCGGGAATGAAACTTGAGACCACCTCTGCCTCGAATTTCGAAATCCATTTGACAAGCCAAAGCTCAAAAACTAAAATAAACATCCCAACACTATGACATTCAGAAAAAGGCAAGGCAAGGCTGAAAACCACTGTCATAACTCGACAAAACCATGCCACTGATAGTGAGAAAACCATACACCAACATGCAAAGGCATACATGTCCAAACCAGCTAGGAAATCACACATGCAAAAGGTCACCTACAAGTATTCTTGTTGAAGCTGCTTGATCCTGATTTTCCTTCCTTGATCCTTGCTTTCCTTCCTTTCCCTTTGCTTGCTTTTCCTTCCTTGCTCTAAAGTTAGAGTGCTCCAAGAAAACTCTAAGTGACCAAGAGTGACAGAGATAGAGAAAATAATGAGAGAGCTCCAAATTTGAACTAAAAAAAGGTTACCAACTGATCCTCAGAAGCCTTTTTATGAATGAGGCATCTATTTTCTTCATTTTCCATTATTTTCCTTCAATTTCCTCCTCACATGCAACCTGTGACATTTCACCTTACTTTTCTCCTAATTGCCTTTATTTTCATAAATAAATGTGCCAAAAATGTATTTTTTGCCTTTTAATGCCTTTGCCAATTTTCCTTAGCCAAAACACACATCCAATGATGCCCACTAGGATATCTTTGGCCAACATTCATCTTGGAATAAGTGTCCCTTAACTATGGTCTTATTTTGCCTTTATTAACTCTTATTACATGAACTTTTTACCAGGGTTGTTATAGAACCCTCCCTCTTGGGGAACACCATCCTCAGTGTTAAATCACACCATGACCTCAGCAAAACCACTTAAAAGCAAACATATTGCCCATGGAGCTTTATAACTTAGCTCTGTGTAGTATTTACAATGAAAGATATGCTCAAAAGAAAAACGTCTTGACAACATGACAAGATAAAAACCATAATAACATGACACCTATACCGTTTATTGGAGTTTTATAACTTAGCTCATGGCAATATTTAAATCCATATACATATACATACATATACCAAAACATCAGCAAAACATATGCCAAACATATAGCAACAAAAACCAAAACTGCTTTGCTTCAACCGACAAACAATAAAGGATACAAGGCCCACATCTGATCCACCATTTCCCACATAGCTTCTTCAGGCCCAAAGTGCTTCCACTGCACTTTAACTTCCTCTATTGCTTTTTTCCTGAGCATGAGATGCTTTCGCTGCAATATGCACTAAGGCTTTGAGTGGAATTCTCATTCTTGCTCCACCTGCAATACAGACCAATCAATAACATGATCAACATCCTTTATATACTTCTTAAGCAATGAAATATGGAAAATGTCATGGAATTTCACTGTTGGAGGTAGTACAAGTTGATATGCCACTGGTACAATCCTCTCAGGGATCTCAAAAGGCTCACAATGTCGTGGTGCCAACTTGGCACATGAACCAATCCTCAAAGATATTTTCTTGGGCTTGATGCACAAATACACATGCTCCCCAACTTGAAATTCCTTGAATACCCCATGTTGATCCGCATAACTCTTCTGTTTATCATGTGCTACCTTTAGATTCTTCTTTATAACCTGCATTTCCTGCTCCATGTCTGCCAACATATCTGGTCCAATAAGTACCTTTTTTAGTGGATCACTCTAGTTGATCGGAGTGTTACAACTTTGTCGATACAATGCCTTGAAAGGACTCATTCTCAATGAATCCTCATAACCATTGTTGTATGCAAACTCATCCAATGGAAGATACTCCTTATTACAGATCCATTTTGGGCACATCACTCCCATCATCCATATCAGTGTTTTAGGGCTCATCAAATCCTAATTTCAGTTGCTACATGCCCTAAACAAATCAATCTATTGAATGCCTCCTTCCCAGACAGTTTCATGGCTTGAAGACATCCTGAAATGACTCCTTGAAGGACCAATGCAGGTAGGCCCATGTAACGGTGCTCTGCAGAGCACTTAGGCCCATGCAAGGGTGCTTTGCAGAGCACTTAGGCCCACTTTGACTTGCACTGGGCGAGATTGAGAGAATTTTGCATAGGGTTCTGGGAATATTCCTTGGTTCTAGATCATTATAGAAGGATCCCACCTCTTATCCCCTCCTATGAGCTCGAAATTGGATAGGCTAAGGATCCATTAACCTCCTATCCTCTCATCCCTTCCTCCATGGAAACTAACTATAAGTTTGGAAGGCCATTCAATACCCTCA
Organism: Pinus taeda; assembly: GCA_000404065.3. NCBI lineage: Eukaryota > Viridiplantae > Streptophyta > Pinopsida > Pinales > Pinaceae > Pinus > Pinus taeda. The sequence continues at coordinate 11,080 of APFE030367577.1, forward strand.
TTGATGACAAAACCTCTTACATCTTCCTATAAATTGAGCACTCATCTAATTTTTTAAGGGGCTGGACTTTGATGAATTGTAAGGAGATAATGTTAGTTTGAGAATTGAGACTATTGTAAGTGTCGTTATGCTGCTGGAATGTCATGCTTATGATGTGATGTGGATGGAACCAAAGCTGGAGGAGTGACTACGAATCAAGCTTCATGGTTGTAATTCCTTCTTCTATTCAATAAAGTATTTGAACCTTTTTCCCATATGCTTATCTTGTTATATTCTTATATGTGTGAACGTATCTGGTTCCATTTACTTGTATTCAATAGATCTTTTTCTTTGATCGGTTCTTTGTCTTCTGTTGATGTTTACAGGTACTTCTCAAGCATGTTAAGTATGGGAAGGAGTGATAGGATAGATACAAAGGAGACAAGAGGAAAGTAGAACTACAACTAGGTCTTCTCATCTTCTTTGTCTTATCTATTGATTATATGAAAAGGCTAAAGTGCTTTAAATTGTTGCTATATATATGGCTACTTATCTAGGGAATTAGTATTTATCTGTTGATACCAAATTCTCCAAAACAAATTGGTGACTCCACTAGGGATGATCACCATTCCAAGTAGCTTATCCACATCCTAGGACACTTTAACAGACATTACTTCCTTTTATTGATTATATTTCAGCCTTGTTGAAGTGTTATTTGGTCAAAAATTGAGGTTAGATGACTCTTGAGTGGCCTCTCAGGAATCAACACAGGCTTGGTCAGGGGACAGTGCTCTGCAAAGCATGCTTGAGTGAGAGACAGTGCTCTACAACATAGTTAGGCCCTCTTTGACCTGCACTGATCCACCTTAAGGAAAATTTTCACCTTTGGATTGGGTTTTTTCACCAAATTTCCTTCTGTTTATGCTTGCTAAAAGATCAATGATTGTAGTATGCCTCTAAAATCAACTTGTATTTCCTCTTTCCAGCCCTACTTTGACTTCATTGATTAATGTTTCTTAAATGATTTCTTGTCATTATCGATTCATCGTCAAAGTTATATTATAGTCGATTAATCTTTATTTGAAAGAAAGTGTCGTAAAAGTCTTCTTTTCCTTCAAAACTAAACTGTCGTAAAGTCTTCATTCTTATAAAAATATTGATTGATTGCATGTGCATTAGTTTCCTTTTTGTTCATCATAACATTAATGGATTTGAAAAGAAAAACTTGCATCATTCATATTGTAGTTTGTGAATGCTTGAAAGGAATAGCTAGGGAAATTGCATTAGATGTGCTCTTTCCTCTTTGTTAAAGATCTGATTGCTCTATCCCTACTAGCTAAGGTTTTCATTGTTAAACTGAATGAAAATAATGCTTATCATATTAGTTGCATCTTAGGGATTGCAAACATACATCACGTAGTGAACCTTGAAAGGAAAATTCTAAAGAAGATCAACTTAAAATTTATCTAAATTTACTTAATGGAGCATTGTCACCTAATGAAAAACATTTAGTGGTTCTAGGCTAGAGACGTGTTCCGGTGTCGTAAAACAAAGTAGCTGTCGCTAACTTGTCTGCAATACATCCCGAGTGTGATACCTCATGCCACGTACGTGAGTATATCATAGCTCTTCCACGTACCTTTGGGTATATAGGGTGGTGTTACAGTACATAAGGTATATGGGAATGCTTTTGCTGTGCGGTTTTGCATTAGACAACACTTATACGGATTGGGCCTCCACGTACTTTTGGGTATATATGGGAGGACAACACTAGGTTGCTATCCATCTTTAGGTAACTGAGTCGGTCGCCTTGTACACTGTAATACACCAAACACAATATTCGGGGAGATTGCCTGCCCGTACTTCTCGGTTCACCAGGGGGTATTCTGGAGTTCACAGTTGCTTGGTAAACCTTTTGCCTAGATTATCCTTCTTTTGTCTTGTTATGTTACTTTAATTAAAATAAAATTAATTGACCGCGGATAACATCCTCCACGCTCACTCCTTATTTGATCTTAGGTTGAAACATATTGTGACAAATCCGAATTCCACCAATCAAGGAATTCCTTTTGATGGGAATCCTAGTCCTTTTCCTCCTTTTGGAAATATTGGTGCTCCTTATATGGCTACATTGTCCCTTTCGGGATTTACCATTGGCTTGCCAGTATGGTTGTTTTCAACCTCCTTGGTTTAAAATGTCGTGATTTCTCCGCAATCAAGTACTCCTCCAACAGGACAAAATCAACCTCCAGTTGCTCCTAAAGTTGACCCTTTGCCTTCTTCCTAGGTTGTTTCTTCCTCCCCTTCTTCCTATTCGCCTGGTGAAAGTATTGGTACTAGTAACCAGGTGGCTAAGACGAAGAAGAAAGGGAAGAAGAAGAAGAAGAAGCAAATTCAGCAGAGGGGCAACCAAGCAACCATTTCTTTGAAGGCAACATCTGATGAGAAACCATCCATCAAGCCTCACAAAGTTCGATATCCATGCAAAATTTGTGCGAGAGACCATCTTCTTCGAAATTGTCCTGATATTCCTCAGATCTTAGAAGAATGGTCTTCTCGTTCACATCATCGTGTGTCATCAACTTTTGGAGATCATGCTAGTGACACACCATCAACTAGTGGTAGTAAAGTTCATGGAAAAAAGGGTAAAGTTAAGTTTCCCTATAGGTTATGTGAAGGAAATCACCCCATTCACCTTTGTCCCTATCTAGATGAAGCCAAAAAAGTGTTGGATAACCATCGTGTTTCATAGCAACAACTTCCATCTGGTTATAAGAGACTATCCCTTAATCCTTCACTAGTTGATAAGTTTACTTACCAAAATCAACCATCGGTTAAACCCACTCTCTTTGAATGTTAATCCCATGAGTCTATACTTGACCAATCATAGGTCGAGGAAATAGTTGACCCAATTTCACCTTTAGTTAATCGTACCTTTCACGAAGAGAGTGAATATGATACCACTCAAGTTCTTTTTGTTTCTTCAGATTCCAATGAGCTTGGGGGCAACCCTCCCATTCCATCAAGACAGGAGGAAAATCATCCCATTCTCATAACTCAAGGGTCTAATACTCTACTTCTTACGGTACCCCCTCCAAGTAGTCTGGTCACTTCCTTTGATTAGAATCAACTGGCAGGATTCCATCTTCCTTCTTATGTGCCTTTCCAGATCATAGTACATGTTTGTAATATGATTGTATTGGGCACTATTATAGATGAAGGTGCATCTGTGAGTATCCTTTCCTCAACTGCTTGGAAAGCGCTCGGTTCATCGCCACTTGTGCCTGTTACCCAGAATCTGTTAGCTTTTAACAGAGGAACTAGTCAATCATTAGGGATCCTTCCTCAGTTGCATGTTACTTTGGGAGCAAAAATTGTTTATCTGAATGTGATGGTAGCCCCAGGACCTTTATATTACAATTTACTTCTTTGGCGCGACTATGTTTATGACATGGGAGGTATTGTTTCTATCAGGCCAGGCATGTAACTCCTCAAAACAATTCGTATTTTATTCCTTCAGGTTGGTCTTTATTATATACATGAGGGAGAGACTGTTCACTTCATCTCTCGATGACTGTTCATATATCTTATTATTTATATACATTAATTACATTCACCCAATCCTGATCATCAGGTCTCAACATTCCCCCCCTTAATCTGAAGGGATGTTGGTGAGTCCAAGCATCATTCTGAATCGTTCAATCTTTTCTCTTCCAAGCGCTTTGGTGAAGATGTCTGCAATTTTCTCATTAGTGGAACAATGACGGAGATGGATTGTCTTGGCCTCAACATGATGTTGAATCAGATGATATTTAGTATTGATGTGCGTCATTCGATCACGAAACTTTGGGTTCTTGGTCAACTTTATTGCAGAGGTATTCTCAATCATGAGTGGAGTTGATTGTACTTGTTTTACCTGCAAATCTTCAAGAATTTTCCTGAGCCACACAATTTCTTTTGTTGCCTTAGCTGCTGCCTCGTATTCTGCTTCTATTGTGGAATCCATTGGAATTGATTATTTGCATGATCTCCATGAGACAGCTCCTGATCCAAGACTCATAGCATATCCTGAAGTAGATACCCTAGTTTCTTTGTCTCCATCGAAGTCTGAATCATAGTATCCAATCAAACTGAAGTCGTCCACCTGTGTATACTTGATTCCAAAGTCTTGAGTTCCCTTCAAGTACCTTAGAACTATTTTTGTAGCAGACCAATGTTCCTCACAAGGCTTTTGCATAAACCTGGAGAGGATTCCAACAACAAATGAAATGTTTGGTCTGGTAGTTGTTAGGTAGTTGAGACTTCCTACAAGCTATCTATACTTTGTTGCATCCTAAAATTCTTTTCCTTCAATAGATGTGAGCTTTAAGTGTTGTTCCATTGGAGTAGTAAGAGGAATGCATTCTGTCATGCCAAACCTGTTCAACAGATCTCAAATGTACTTCTCTTGAGAAAGAAATATGGACTTCGGATGTTGAGTTACTTCAATACCAAGATAGTAATGAACATAGCCCAAATCAGTCATTTCAAAACTTTTCCCCAATTCCTGCTTTATGGATGCATTGTAGCTTTCATTGTTCTCTGTCATCAAAAGATCATCTACATATACCACAAGATATACAACTGTTTTGCCAACTTTCTTGACAAATAAAGTTGCATCATCAAGATCATAATGTTTGAAATTGAGTTTCAGAAGATGCTCAGTTAGTTTTCATACCAGGCTCACGGTGCTTATTTGAGGCCATACAAGGACTTCACAAGTTTGCATACTTTATGTTCATGTCCTTTCACAGCAAATCCTTCAGGCTGGGACATAAAAACATTCTCTTTTAGATCTCCATTCAAAAAAGAAGTTTTTTCATCCATTTTATGGACTTTCCAACCGTTCTGAGCTGCTAGGGAAAAGAGTGTCCAGATAGTAGCCCATTTTGCTATGGGGGAAAAAGTCTCCTCATAATTGACCCCTTCCTTCTGTGAAAAACCTTTTTTCCACAAGCCTAGATTTGTGCTTTTCAAGTGAGCCATCAGCTTTATACTTGTTCTTGTAGACCCACTTGCAGCCAATTGGTTTGGTTCCTAATGGAGGATCAACCAGCTTCCAAGTGCCGTTCTTTATGAGGGCATCATACTCCTTTTACATTTCTTCTTTCCATTCATCATGAGAAGCAGCTTCTTTGAAGGAAGTTGGTTTAAAATCTATAGACAAGTTCAATTCACAATCATAAGAAACATCCATATCAACATGTGAATTAGAGTCATCTACATCACCTCCATTTTGCCGGTTTGAATTTCTAGTTCTTGTCTTTCCAACCTCATCAGGATGAACACTTTCAAGTGTCTTTGTTAGCCACTTTGGGGGACCTTTCTCAGATGGTCCAAGCTTCTCCGTTGATTGAGTTGGGACTGAATCAAGATTGAGTCTCCCAATTCTATCAATCACATCACTTAAAGCATATCCGTTGTTGGAATTTCATGCGGGGGAGAGTGTTCTTCAGAAGAAGATTCCACATGTTGATCTAGTATAGGAATCACCCCTTCAAGATGTGGAATCTGATTATCAAATTCTTGAAATGATTTTGCTTTTCCAAATCGATCCAAGCAATCAAGTTGCCGCTCAACAACATTGTCAGTTTTGGATGATTCAAGAAAAATTACATCTCTAGATACAACAAACTTTTTATTTACTTCATCATAGAGGCGGTATGCTTTGGAGGTGTTTGAATACCCCCAGGAAGATACACTTACGACTTCTAGCACCAAGTTTGTTTCTATGTACCTTTGGTATCAAGGCATAACAAGTGGAACCAAAGACCCTGAGATGCTTTACCGAAGGAACATGTCCATACCACATTTGATATGGAGTCTTGTTTCTTATAACATTAGATGGACATCTATTCTTTATATATGCAGCACATAGAACAGCATCAGCGCAAAACATTATCTTTACATTTTTGAAGAAGAGCATGGATCATACCATATTTAAGATTGTCCTATTCATTCTTTCAGTTGCACCATTCTATTGGGGATTATAAGGCACAGTTGTTTGATGTTTGATCCCATGTTGGCGAAGATAGTTTTCAAATTCATTTGATGTGTATTCTTTTCCATTATCAGTGAGAATAGACCCAATATGAGATTGTACATCATTTTCAACCCATTCATGAAAGTTCTTGAATGTTTGAAAAGCATCAGATTTGTTCTTCAATAAATAAACCCAACACATTCTGGTGTAGTCATCAATAAATGTCATCACATATTTGTTTCCATTTGCAGAAGGAACAGGCATTAGACCACATAAATCTGAATGAATGAGTTCAAGTTTTCTATGTTCTCTTGAATGTGAATCATGAAAAGACTGTTTGCTATGCTTTCCTAGAATGCAAGCATCACATTGCTTAAGTTTCCTAGGAATTGTAGGCAAACCAGCAACATCATTTTTCTTCAATGAGCGGAGGTTGTCATAGTTCAAATGTCCAAATCTAGCATGCCATAATAAACTTGATGGAAGTGTACCTTCTTCATAATGAGAATTGTATGAGAAATGTTGTGCATGAGTAGAGGTACATTGCAGCTTGAGAAGCCTTTCTTCTTCTATTCCCCTCATGACAAGTGAGTGGTCAGATGCTTTTCTCACCTCAAGCTTGCCATCAAACATATGAATGGAGTGGCCTTGCTGGTGGATGTGGACCAAGGACAACAAGTTTCTCTTCAGCTGTGGGAGATATCGAACATGACGCAGAAGAAAGTCTGGAAGACCAGGCAATTTAAGCCTTGATTGTGCCAAGCCCTGATGGCTTGATTTTTGATTGGTCTGCAAAGTATATTGCTCCATCAACATTGTCAATAAATTAATCAAAAAAATCTTTTCTATGAGTCATTTGGCAAGTTGCTCCTGAATCAAGCAACTAATCATTTTTCCAAGAAGCAAGTGAAGCATTAAATAAATCTTAATTTACTCCAATATTACATTGTGCCACAACATAGTGAGCGGATTCAGGTGCTTTACCTTTGTCTATATCATCAGTTTTACCTTTCGTTGGTTTCTTTGCTACTCAATTTTGTCCCATGGTAACTTGCATGTAGAGGCATCATGTGATCCATTTCTTTTGCAGCATATGCAGTGCAAATATGCCTTTTCTCCTTGAGAGTGTCTGCTCCCCCTGCTTCTGAAATCTCTTCCACCTCTTCCTCTGGAAGAATCTTGAGCAAGATTATTCTTTCTATGTGCAAGAAGAGTTGTCTTCTTTTCCAAACCCTTCTCTTTTTCAACAAACTTCTCCATCATAAAAATTTGAACTGAGCCCAAAAATAATTACAATATTCGTGGCAAAACACTAATAGTAATTTGCTATGTCTTTACAAAATGGAATCAATTGCAAGCTCTCAATATTCATATATCATGCAATATATATTCCACATATTATACCATGGCATGTCATGTATATGCACATCATACAAATCAGAGGGACTAACCAATGCAGAGAATCCCAATCTGTGGATTGAAACCAAGGTTTGATGGCATTTTTTTTTAATATCAAATATAGCGCATGCATTCAATGCAGAGAGATAGTGTTAACTAGCCCACGATATTTGTATTCCAACAGTTCACCAGCACATCATAAGAAGAACTCCACACTTCATAAGAAGAAGTCAACGCAGAAATTATGAATCCAACATTAAAAAAAGGCACCAAGCACCAAGCACGGTCACCAAGCTCAGGGTAAATACACAAAGTTTTATAGCGTAAATACCAACAACGTCCTCAATATACGATGTATTCAACTGGTCGTGGGTTCAATCCACGGTTTACCATGTAGATGATAACAAATAAATTTTTTACCAAACTTGAAGGGAAATCTTTGACAAACAGATAGAGGCTCACAGTTACAGTTCCCTAATACCAACCCACACACAACTCTCACTCTCGGTAAACTTTAATTAGCCCAAACATCACCAACATTTCTTCATCTTAATGTTTCACTCATCATCGAGATTGTCCCAGCAAATGAACGCAACCAATAGGGAACCTCAATGATTCTATTGAAGAGGCATGAAGGGAGATTCCGTGCCACATCTAATATTTACAAAAGACTGTGATAAAAAAGCGTTAAAAATTCCAAAATCTCTCCAAAATAGTACTACTGGTGTTGCAGAACTCAGACTCGGCAAACCGGTGTTGGTGTGGCAGTGATCAACATATGGGCAACGTTCAATGTACAACACCAAGACTGTAATACACCAACACTGTAATACAACGTAACTACAATAGACTTTAATATATATGGCTAGCGTTCAATATATGGGCATTATATTAGAGGTGGAGCGGGATTAGTAGCAGAGTATAATGGGAGATAGAACATAAAACATAACAGTAGCTGGAGTGTGGTTCTGTTGCGTAGTGGGAGACCTGTGTGAGTTGAGTAAATGTATGGGCAGCGTAAACGTAAACAGATATATGAAATAAACTCAAGGTAATATGGGCAGTGTTAACATCAGCGATGATATCAGCAACGTAAACAGATATATGGAAAGAAGGCAATTTGAATGTAAACCTGAGAGCTCTTATCATCGCCCATACGCCATGACCATCCAATTCTATCAATCACAAACATTATCTTAACCTCACCTCATCTCCATGAAACCACCAGAATCAACGTTAGCTCGCTTCTGCCTGCCTCCAATGCCTACGACTGTCAAATCCTCCAACGCCTCTGACAATGTCCAGAAGGTATTTCAGAAGGCGAGCAACATAGCTTATGGTGAATATGAATAAAAATGGTCAGAGAAGAGGGCACATGAAAAAATGATTATGGCAGAGAGCCCATAAAAACTGATACAGGGAGTTACAACTAATTTTAGGAACCTGGGAGCTCTAATACCATGTCAGGCTAGGCATATAACTCCTCAAAACAATTCGTATGTTATTCCTTAAGGTTGGTCTTTATTATATACATGAGGGAGAGACTGTTCACTTCATCTCCCAATGACTGTTCATATTTCTTATTTTTTATTTACATTAATTACATTCACCCAATCCTGATGGTTAGGTGTCAACAGTTTCAACACTCTTTCGAGTGGTGTGTTTCCCACATGAAGGCAGAATTGTCACCGTTGACCAGCTTTCATTTCTCGGTCCAAATATGGCTTCCAGTCAACCATCTTCCCTAAATGGTCCTTTTGTACCAATGGTATCATCCCCGCCACAAGTTAATTATGTGGCAACCTGTTCCATGCCTACATCAACTCACAATGAATTCAGTGATGCTATACATTATGTACTGGGGGTATTGGAACCAGATCTCTCCTTCCAAAGCATTGTTCTCCCATCAGATGAGAACCTCTTGGAAGTCATGACCTCCTATCATGGGTCATGAAAAACAAAGAGTACGAGGATAGTTCCTTGTCTTGTGTCAACCTCATTAAAAAATGAAACAAGGAATATGAGGATTGCTCTTTTACTGTGTCAACCTCACTAAAAAATGAAACAATTCCCAGAGCATAGTTCCTTGTCTTATGTCAAGCTCGTTAAAAAATGAAATAAGGAATTAGAGCATAGTTCCTTGTCTTGTGTCAAGCTCGTTAAAAAATGAAATAAGGAATTAGAGCATAGTTCCTTGTCTTGTGTCAAGCTCGTTAAAAAATGAAACAAGGAATCTGAGCAGAGTTCCTTGTCTTGTGTCAAGCTCATTAAAAAATGAAACAAGCTCCCCTGGAGCAAAGTTCCAAGTTGAGTCTTTGATTAGATCTCATAAAATCCCAGTCGAATCTTTCACTTGATCTCGTTAATGAAACTTCATTCCTTCCACCTGATAGCCATGAGTAGTCTACTTAGGTGAATGTAATGAAGCTTTGGGGGCATGCACATAGTGGTAAATTTAAGTTTCCCTATAGGTTATGTGAAGGGAATCACCCCATTCACCTTTGTCCCTATTTGGACGAAGCCAAAAAAGTGTTGGATAACCGTCCTGCTTCACTGCAGCAACTTCCATCTGGTTACGGGAGACTTTCCCTTTCATCATGTTGGGGGCATGTAAACTAATCTCAAGCATAGTTCTTCATTTCAAGCTTGTGTAAAAATGAAACTGAATTCAAGCATAGTTCTTCGTTTTAAGCTTGTGTAAAAATGAAACTGAATCCAAGCATAGTTTTTCATTTCAAGCTTGTGTAAACATGAAACCGAATCCAAGCATAATTCCCTATGGTTCAAGCTTGTGTAAAAATGAACCCATCTCCATTTTAACCCTCGTGATTGCGATTCTATCAGCCTCTTTTGTCAGATTTCACTTGGTTGTTTTCATCCCATTGCCACCATCCCTTTGGCTGATCATACACTTTCACTTGGTTGTTTGACCCTTTTTGAGGAACAGTTGCAATGAGTGGTCTTATTAGCTAGCCTCTTGACCATTACATGTTTTGAGAAGTTCCAAAATCACCGGAACCAGTTGTTATCCTAGACACCACTTGTTCCTCAAATTGGAGTCCTCTTTAAGCTCTTTTTAGACTCTCTAAATATGAAAAGATTGTCGAGCGCTTGTCCTTTTCAGCTCGTTAACGGATTGGAAACAACATCTACTTAGTATAGGTTTAACCCTTTTTCGGGATGAGATAGATTATTTACGAAAAAGGATTACGTTGACCAAACATGGTCAATAGGTTCTCTCTCGTATTGTTTTATGCTTTTTTGGGCTTGAGAGACAAATCAACAAAAAAGAACATGTGGAGTTTTCTTTTTGTCCCTTTTCAAACTCTCTAAACATGAAAAGGACCGAGTTATCTTTGTCATTAAAACATCAAATAGCGACAAACTTTTCCATCTAGACAAGACCCAGTTTCACCTTCGCTAGACTCATTAAAACGTCACATAGCGATGGATTCACCCGAAGGGTGGCATTATACAACAAGCATATGTTATCCTCCTCAAGCTTGTTAAAAATTAAAGAGTTACTGGTCAAGTATGACTGGGGAAAATGGGAATAAAAGGTAAACCACTTTATGGTAGCAGGTCGCTCTTGAACATGACACTTTTACTTCATCTCCGTGACTATTTGGGTTGGGTTATCTACTTGACGATTATCATACTTATGGTCTATCACACCATCCATCACTTTTGTTTTGGGCCAATGCTGCCAATTCATTCAGACTATTTAGGTTGGGTTATCTGCTTGATGGTTATCATACCTATGGTCTATCACACCATCCATCACTTTGGTTTTGGGTCAATGCTGCCAATTCATTCAGTGTCGCTGATATGTTCAAGAGAAGTCATTTAGTAAAATTCATCCTTTGCAATAACATAAACCTTCATTTTCATGATCGCCATTCCTGAACCTTGTGTCATTAGTCAAATTCAGTCTCCAAAATCATTACACTCAGTTCATGTCGTTTATTTGGGATACATCAAGGCCCTCGTGTGACGAGTCGCTTCTTATCGACATCAGCACATTATCCAAGAAGTTGACTTAGAAACACCCCTCTAGTACCTTGAGGCTTGCATACATCAATGACAAGTTTCTTGCTTCCGGTGGTAGGTTAACATCACTGGCCTTTGACTGAAAGACTTTGTATGGTGTTCAACATCAAAACATCCATTCACACCATGCAGAATGTACTACAGTACCTTAAGGATCATTATCATTATCGATGATTTCTCTCGCATCTATTAACGGCTTACATCATTGGTTGGTAATCAGATGGTGTCTTCTCGTGTTTGACTTGAGATCACATATTCGCATGGTTAGACTCATACTTGAGCGAACGATTGAACGAGATAGGAGACCCCAGATCTAGTTTCTTCCATCCGGTCTGCGATTTCAGGAAATGTACCAAATCATCCGTACAATGGCTTTACATTGATGGTCATTCCAATCATGGGTCTATATTTGTAGATGACTATCTATGTACTTGTAATAAAAGTTTATATGCTGAGCATGGGTATGCCTTCCCTCAGCAATTCATGAGAAAAAAATCAAAATATCATGATATTATGTACTATAATTGATGCAGGTCACCAACCACTTCGGAACCTCCTCATCACATTGTAAAGCATATCACTCGACATTATTATTTTTGACTTCATGCTTTAGGGGGCAGGTGTTATAGATCCATTTGGGCACATCACTCCCATCATCCAGATCAGTGTTTTAGGGCTCATAAAAACCCTAATTTCAGCTGCTACATGCCCTAAACAAGTCAACCTATTGAATGCCTCCTTCCCAGATAGTTTCATGGCCTGAAGACATCCTGAAATGACTCCTTGAAGGACCAGCGTAGGTAGGCCCATCTAAGGGTGCTTTGCAGAGCGCTTAGGCCCATGCAAGGGTGCTTTGCAGAGCACTTAGGCCCACTTTGACCTGCGTTGGGCGAGATTGAGTGAAATTTGTATAGGGTTCTAGGAATATTCCTTGGTTCTAGATCATTATAGAAGGATCCCACCTCTTATCCCCTCCTATGAGCTCGAAATTGGATAGGTTAAGGATCCATTAACCTTCCATCCTCTCATCCCTTCCTCCATGGAAGCTAAATCTAAGTTTGGAAGGCCATTCAATACCCTCAATGATGACAAAACCTCCTCCATCTTCCTCTAAATTGAGCACTCATCTAAGTGTTGAAGGGGTTGTACTTTGATGAATTGTAAGGAGATAATGTTAGTTTGAGAATTGAGACTATGGTACGTGCCATTATGCTGTCGGAATGTCATGCTTATGATGTGATGTGGATGGAACCAAAGCTAGAGGAGTGACTACGAATCAGGCTTCATGGTTGTAATTCCTTCTTCTATTCAATAAAGTATTTGAACCTTTTTCCCATATGATTATATTGTTATATGATGCTTATATGTGTGGATGTATCTGATTCCATTTACTTGTATTCAATAGACCTTTTTCTTTGATCGGTTCTTTGTTTTCTGTTGATGTTTGCAGGTACTTCTCAAGTGTGTTAAGTATGGGAAGGAGCGATAGGATCGATATAAAGGAGACAAGAGGAAAGTAGAACTACAAGTAGGTCTTATCATATTCTCTATCTTATCTATTGCTTATAGGAAAAGGCTAAAGTGCTTTAAGCTATTGTTCTAGATATGGCTACTTATCTAGGGAATTAGTATTTATCCGTAGATACCAAATTCTCCAAAACATTCCTCCCATTTCCCCTGCTGGTGCATCATGTACATCCTCAACATATCCTCCAAGATCCTATTGACCCTCTCTGTCTGTCCATTTATCTACAGATGATAAGTTGTACTGAAGGCCAACTCTATACCCAAGTCTGCAAATAGCTCCTTCCAAAACTTGGAAGTGAACTTTGCACCCCTATCAGACACAATCTTCTTCGGAACACCATGTAGGCTTACTATCTATGTGATAGACACACCAAAGAACACCAGATATAAGGTGGAAACCCAATGTGGGTGAAAACCACCTGCTGCAATATGTCTCTATCTTCTTTCAATTAGAAACTTCTCGTACAAGGATTTTGTACTGGTGCAGTCCTTTACCAGTACGCAGGCTGCAACCTGCAGAGAGCTACAAATCTCTCTCGTTTTCCAGTCTCTCCTGGAAGGGAGCTACAACCCCCTTAGCTCTTTTACCTTTTTTTAAGGACCACGTTTCATGAATTTTCAAACTGGATCCATGGACACCAAATAATCAACAAGTACATATGAATCAACCAAATCTCCTTATACAATCAACCAATGAATCACCCAACTCTTCAGAATGCTGTAAACAGAAAAGTAATATCAGAAATCTAAACCCAGAACTCTGCAGTAATAGATAAAAGACAACCAACAAATGTTTCAAGATAAGTCCGCAACTTCACCAAGAGGGGCCTGCGAATATCCGCACTGGTTGGTCTTCTACTCTGCGTATCTCCACACCACTCGTTCTTCTGTCCTGCGTACTTCTACTCAGATTCGCACCTGCACTGTTTGCCTGATAGCGTACCTCCACACTGTGTCTTCTTCTGCGCTGCGTACCTCACACTGTGCCTTTTGCTTCGCTGCGTACCCTCGCACTGCGCCTTCTGCTTCGCTGCGTACCTTGCACTGCGCCTTCTTCTGCGCTGCGTACCCCCGCACTGCGATTTCTCCTGCGCTGCGTACCCCCGCACTCACGCCGTGTATCACCTGTGAACTTCTGATTAGGGCCAAATTAACAGTCCTCCAATGTGCCACAGTCTGTTCATGTGCCCGAGAGATCACGACTTATCAATAGATTCGCCTTAAGTTTTCTCCTTGATTTAGATCTAGCTTTTAAAACCAATCGCCCAAAATTTCAGATCTTAAGATATTCAAATTTCACAAGTGTCTAGCCAAGAGATCTCCTTTCCTTTTTTATAGGCAAGCCTTTACTCAAACCATGGTCCAAAACCATAGGTATTCAATACTAGGAACCCAATAACTTGGATCAATACTTTTAGATGCAAAACCACGAACCAAAACCATAGGATCAAACATGTCGGGCTAAATACCATGGGCTAGATTCCCACAAGCACACGCTTTTATGCATTGGAGAGAGGAAACTGGGGTCCGCACCTTTTGAATGGAGCACCTGCGAGTATGTCCGCACTTCTTGGTCGGAGTACCTGCGGGTCCGCAACTTCTCTTAGGATCACTTGCGGGTATATTATTTTCTATGATTTTGAGAGCCTGAATAGAGATCTGCCACCTGAGTGAGTTTCCATCAAGTACAACACCTGTACCATAGTGCCAAACCGGAATCATAATGCCAACAATCTCCCCCTTTGGACTTGATGGAAACCTCAAGATCCTCAACGTCATTCTCCCCCTTTGACATCAAGGGCAAAGGGTTATGCTCCCCCTGAGAACATGCTTAGGCCATTGCTCTGCTGATCATGCTCCCCCTGATAAACCAGATCTGCAAAAAGGAAAGAACTATCTGCACGAAGAACCAAAATCCACCAAACACCATAAATGACCATGAAAGAGATAGAGACATATTGCAGCAATATTCAGATCAACATCCATGATATCCTTCTGTAATTCCTCCAAGAGATTCTACCATAATGCCAAAAATGCATTATATGCTCCCCCTAAACCTGTGCCAATCGATCTTCGACCAATCCGCAACCCAGCAAATGTATACCTGAAACAATATCTGAAACAGAAGAGATTCAACAACAAGATGATGCATCAACAACCCCCAGCTTTTGCCTAAGGTATTCAAAGGTCTCCCTAGGCAATGGTTTGGTGAGTATATCAGCAACTTGTTCCTTAGAAGGAACATACTCCAACTTGACCTTTTGTTCAAGCACTTGTTCCCTGAGAAAGTGATACTTGATCGATATGTGCTTGGTCTTTGAATGCATGATTGGATTCTTTCATATGCTGATTGCACTTGTATTATCACATAAGATGGAGATAGGTGGTGTACAAGTGATTTGAAAATCCTGCAAGGTCTACATCATCCAAAGGAGTTGAGTGCAGCAAGATGCAGCAGCCACATATTCTGCTTCAG
>APFE030367578.1:0-20205 GCA_000404065.3 Pinus taeda
TCTCTGGTGAATAAACTATTCCTGCGGAAAAAGCTGTATAACCTGAGGATGAAAGATGGAGACTCGGTGACAGAGCATCTGAATGTGTTTAACACTGTGGTAAGTCAGTTATCATCTATTGATATTAAAATTTAAAATGAAGATAAGTGCATCAGTCTGTTGTGTTCTCTACCAGATTCGTGGGATAGTCTGGTTATTGCAATAGGTAGCAATGCAACTGCTTTGCAGTTTGATGAAATAGTCTCAGCCTTGCTGACGAAGGAAATGAGACGGAAAAATATGGACATTCAGAATGGTGATGCCTTGTCTATACGAGGACGGTCCCAGAACAGAAACAAAAATAAGTCATCGAGTGGGAGATCTAAATCTAGAGGGAGATCTAAATCTCCAGGAAAACCTGTAAAGGTGGTATGCTGGAAATGCGGAAAGGAAGGGCACTACAAAAGGGACTCTAAATCTAAAGCTCCTGATAAAGGAAATGGATCTGATGATGCTCCTTCTACAGAGGAGAAAACCACCTCAAATGAAGGTGGGCATGTGTACTTGGCTTCTTCAAGTACACATGTAGATCACAAGGCATGGTTGATTGACTCAGGTGCATCCTTTCACTTCATTCCCCATAGAGAGTGGTTCTACGATTATGAGAAATATGATGGTGGTGATGTCTTCTTAGGGGATGATAGGAAGGATAGAATCATTGGTCGTGGAAAATTAAATTTGAAGTTGCAAGGTGGAAGGGTTATAACACTTCCGGGTGTTCTCCATATTCTTGCATTGGCCAGAAATTTGATTTCTGTAAGTAAGCTGGATGATGCAGGTGTAAAAACAATGTTTGATAAGGATACCTGCAAAATGGTTCAGGGAGCACTGGTATTGATGCGGGGAGTTTGAGTTGGAACTCTGTACAAGCTGCAAAGTAGCACTGTTATTGATGGGTGCAATAGTTCTGTTGTTCCTGAAAGTGGAGCATAAAATCTAGTGGTCTCTGGAGAGAAGACGATGTTGTGGCATCAAAGGCTTGGACATATTGGAGAGAAAGGCCTTCAAATACTTCATGGTAAAGGTATGGTAGAAGGTATGAGTAATAGCTCTCTGGATTTTGATTTCTATGAAAATTATGTATATGGGAAGCAGAATTGGGTGACTTTCCCCTCTGGTAGTAATAGGGCGAAACAGATATTAGAGCTTGTGCATAGTGATGTGTTTGGACCTGTGAAGGTTCCATCACTGGGTAAGTTTGTGTACTATGTATCATTTATAGATGACTTCTCAAGGAATACATGGATATATTTCCTTAAGAAGAAATCTAAAGCCTTTGACAGGTTTAAAGAATTTAAGGCTCCGTGGAAAATCAAACAGAGAAGAAGATAAAGGTGTTGAGGATAGATAATGGTGGAGAGTTTTGCAGCAAGGAATTTGAAGAATTATGCAAGAAGTGTGGTATATCATGGCAGAAGACTACTCTATATACACCTCAGAAAAATGGAGTTGCAGAAAGAATGAACAAGATGTTGATGGAAAAGGTAAGAAGCATGCTCAGTGGTGCCGGGTTAGGACAAGAATTCTGGGCAGAGGCAGTGGATATTGCATGTTACCTGGTCAACAGGTCACCTTCATCAGCATTGGAGGATAAGACTCCACAAGAGGTATGGACTGGTAAGAAACCCTCTCTTTCACATCTAAGGTATTTGGATGTGATGCATATGTACATGTTCCAAAGGAGAAACGAACCAAGTTGGATAGTAAATCTGAAAAGTGCATCTTTATTGGGTATAAGGATGGTTTAAAGGGTTATAAGCTTTGGAACCCAGTAACAAGGAAGGTTGTGTACAGCCGAGATGTGGTGTTTAGAGAGATGAAAGATGTTATTAAACATGAATTCCAACCAAAGGAACCTAAGAAGATAGAGTTTGAGCTAAAGGAGGAAGAATCAGACTCTACAACAGACGAGGAATCAGAAGATGAAGAGCAAGGAGGAAGAATTGGAATCTACAACAGACAAGGAATCAGAAGATGAAGAGCCACAAAATCCAGCTGTGAGAAGATAAGTTCGAGAAATAATGCAGCCATAAAGGTATAGTCCATCTGCTTTCTGTTCAAATTTTTCTTTGTCTGTTACTAAGGATGATCCCAGAACTGTGAAGGAAGCAGTGGATTCAGAGGATTGAAAACTCTAGAAAGAGGCCATGGTTGATGAAATCACATCTTTGCAAAAAAATGAGGCTTGGGATCTGGTGGAGTTGTCGGCTGGAAGGAAACCCATTGGCAACACATGGGTGTTAAATAAGAAGACAAATGCAGAAGGAAAGGTGGAGAAATACAAAGCTCGGTTGGTAGCAAAAGGTTATTCCCAAGTGCCGGCAATTGATTTTGGTGATATTTTTTCTCCTGTTGCCATGGTAACTTCTATTAGATTACTTTTATTTGTTGTTGCTGCTTTTGATTTTGAGGTAGAACAGATGGATGTGAAGACAACATTTCTTCACAAGGATTTGGAAGAGTAAATCTGCATGAAGCAAACTGAAGGCTTTGCGGTGAAGGGTAAGAACGAACTGGTATGCAAGTTAAAGAAGTCTCTATATAGGTTAAAACAGTCACCGAGGATGTGGTATCAAAAATTTGATATATTTATATGGGGACTTGGCTTCACTAGAAGCAAAGCAGATCACTGTGTGTATTTTAAATCAATTGGTGACCATGCTATTTATCTGGTCTTGTATGTGGATGATATGTTGTTGGTTGGAAATGACAAAGAAATTATCGAGGATTTGAAGACCCAATTGGTCCTCCAAATTCGACATGAAAGATCTTGGTGTTGCAAACTATATTTTGGGCATGGAAATTAAAAGAGAATTGGGCAAAGAGGAAGCTCTGGTTACCACAGGAAGAATGTTGGAGACAATACTGCAGAGGTTAATATGCAGGATAGTAAACCGGTGAAGGTTCCTATTCCTGTAGGTGTGAGGTTATCTGCTGTAAAGTTCCTAAGACACAAGAAGAGGAAGAGGACATGTCCCATGTTCTATGCAAGTGCAGTAGGTAGCTGATGTATGAATGGTTTGTACGAGACCAGACATTACCATGCAGTTGGAGTATTGAGCAGGCTTATGTCCAAACCAGGAAAGGAGCATTGGAATAGCAGTGTAAGCGGGTCAGTATTTGTGTGGCACTAGTGATTATGGTTTGTGCTACCAGGGAAGACCAGGATTGACAAGTGTTGGATATTCGTGGCTTTGTTGATGCAGACTGGGCTGGAGATCTAAATCAGAGAAGATCTACAAGTGGGTATGTGTTTAACCTATTTGGAGGTGTAGTCAGTTGGATGAGTAAAAAACAATCTGTAGTGGCACTATCAACTACAGAGGCAGAATACATGGGAGCCACTCATGCAAGCAAGGAAGCATTTTGGTTGCAGAGATTGTGTTCAAGTATGGGGTTAGTACAGGAAGCTATAAGGATAGGTTGTGACATACAAAGTACAATTTTCTTGGCAAAGAACCCCGCATATCATTCAAAGACAAAGCACATTGATGATAAATATCACTTTGTGAGGGATATGATAGAAGACAAAAAGGTGTTGCTGGTAAAGGTGGACACTTTGAAGAATACTGCAGATGCATTGAAAAAATCTGTGAGCTCTGATAAGTTCTCTTGGTGTAGAGAAACAATGGGTGTTGCAAAGCTAGATAAATGACTAAGCTCTCTTGTGGCCCCCTGTGGAAAGAAAACAACAAGTGGGAGAATGTTGGATTGTGTTATATTATTTCCATGACTAGCCCACATATTTAACCGGGGGTTAGAGGGGGGGAGGTCACAGGGGGTTTCAAGTGTACCCATAACCCCACTTTATGGGGTTTGGGGCAGCGCCCTAGAAAATTTTGGTTTTGGACCCTATGTTAGGATGGGTGGACCCACCTATGGTTTTGTGCATGATTTTCGCACATGTTTTTGGACGCGATGGTTTTTGGTCCATTGTATTGGATGTGATGGTTTTCGGTCCATGGTATTGGATGCTTCAGCATGTATAAATATGTATTATAACATTGAAAGGAAAATAATGAAAAATCAAGTTGGTAGTCCTGGTTTTGGGATCCAGGAGAAAATCTATGTGTATATGTGTTTTATGTGTTATGCTCTCTCATTGTTTATTTTTTGTGTTTTAGAATTCGTATGTAGGTAATTTCTGTATGGGGTTAAAACCTATAATTAATAGGGGCACATTTCCTCAAGAATTACACGAGGAAATAGGGACTCATGTAGAGGCAGAAATTGATTAAGTCTAGGTCAGAGCTTCTCAGTGAGCAAAGAGATAGGTTATGCACCTGCATATTGTGCCTAGTTGAGCAAAGAAATTGTAATACATCTCTATTCTTCAGATTAATGCAAGTAAGCATTGGGGTTTTTAACAGTTTACTTTCCCTAGGAAAAATTCTATTTGCATGTGTGTGATTTCTTATTTCGTGTATGAGATTTTTGTTCTAAATTATGAATTAATGTCCACAGATAAGTAGAGTAGGTTTGTGTCTTGTGATTTTGATCAAAAATTCATAAGCAATTGCAAATCTACATCATAATTTATACATGGTATCAGAGCAAGATTCACATTAGAGTAGGAAGTTCAAATTTGTTTCTCAGGAGGTTCGAATTTGGATTTCAGTGCGGGAGGATCTCTTCAAAGCTGGGAATATGGCCTTCAATGGACTAAGGCTAGAGTATGCCTTCGAAGGAACCTCTAATTTTGCTGCATGGAAGTATCACATGGAGGCAGTATTGGTTAACAATGGATTGCTAGAATACATCAAGACAGATGTTGCAAAACCACCGGATTCTGATGCCTAAAACCTTGATAAGTGGAAGAAAGATGTAGCCAAGGTGACGAGAATAAACTTGAAGGGAGTACGAGATCAAATTGTCTCAAATATCTACAGAAAAATAAAATTTGTTCACAATGTGGAAAGCACTGACATAATTGTTCGAGAATAATAGTGACCATGTGAAGCTGGCATTCAAGGATAAACTTTGAAGTATCAATATGCAAAAGAAAGACACTATTCTGCAGTATCTGAGCAAGTTCACAAAATGTTGTGATGAAATTAGCAAGGTCGTTATTAATGTTACTAAAGAAGACTTGGTAAGCCTAGCCCTTCTTGGCCTTCCCAAGAGTTGGCATAACTATCAAGATTTGGTGAATGGGAGGAAGAAAATACTGAATTGCGAAAGCTTATGGTCCAATTTGGTACAGGAGGAAATAAGGTGGAATACCATAGATGTAACTTCATCCAACGAAGAGGAATATGAATTTTCTATGGTCAATAAAGGAATGAAGGCCAAGGGAAAGAAGTCCCAAGGTGAGACTAAAACTTGCCAAGATGGAAAGAAGAAATACTTGTCCAAAATTAAGTGCTTCAATTATCATGAATTCGAGCACTATGCTACTAACTGTCCACACAAAAATTCTAGCAAGAAGGAGTCTTCAATAACAGTAGCAGGTGAAGTTTTGGCTTCATAGTTTGAGCTAGATTTCACCCTTATTGCATGCATGGCCATCACTATGATGGGGAGTGTGTGGTACTTCGATTCGGGTGCCTCGTTCCACATGACTGGGTGTAGATATTTTTTTAGTGACCTGGAGGAGAAAGATATCTAGATAAATATTGAGTTTGGAGATGACGAAAGGTACAATGCGACCAATATTGGTACAATCACCTTTCAAAAGGAGTTGTGATTCCCTCTCATACTCAAGGATGTCATGTTCATTCTAGGCCTAAAGAAAAATCTCATACATGTTGCATTTTTGGAAGACAGTGGCTATGATGTGATCTTCAGCAAAGGAAAAGAATTCTTGAGACACATAGCCATGAGACAAGTGAAGCAGATCAGGGTTTGAGTCAAGAACATGTATGCTCTCAAAGTAGAAGATGCATGGACAACCTTGAGGAGCAAGGTAGAGATTAGAGATATGGTGGTTGAGAGGGAGCATGCTAGACTTCTCAAAATGGAGGCTCGAGAAGTTGTGGAGCAACCACAAATGAAGAGGAAGAGAGGAGGCATAGTGGAGACATCCACTCAAGAAGAGACCTCTAGTAAGGGGATATTTTGATCCAAATGGGAAGAGGGAGAACATGAAACTATACCTCTAAGAGTGAGGTGGAGTGATGTAGATCCTTCGTCCAAGAGTTCCAAAAATTTGGGCAGGGTCCATTGAGACATTATCCTCATGGATCATTACCTTGCTACCAGGGCCCACAATATTCAGTAGCAGGAGGGTTAGTGTTAGTTAGATACTGAGGAGTGTTGACAACAGATCCAGAAGCTCAGTAGTAGAGTCGACAGTAGCACAATTTTCCCAGTAGACAATTGTAGACACAATTGATTCAGTTTTTGAATTCTTCTTAGTTGTAGATATTTTAGTAGCAGCAACAAAAGTGAGAGGTGTTTCTATAGTACATTCCACATATGCATGATTGGGGTAGTTGATAATCCCTCTCTTACTAAGAAGGAGTGTTGAAAAATGCAACAATAAATTCTCAATTTGATTTTACCTTGATTGAAATGAGAAAATTCAAAATTCCACATTAGTAGACAACTTGGAAGAGTTAGTTGAGGTGACTTGGCTCCTGTCACTCAATTAGTTAAGTTGATTCGAGTTAAGGGCATGGAATTTAGTTGTATGTATTGATTCCTAAATTTTAGGAGACTAGGTTGAATTAATTTCAGTTGTCATAAGTTAAACTAGTTCTAACTATTAATAGAACTAGTTGGTGGTCAGTTAAGTAGTGGGACATCAGTATAACTCAGATATCATCTAGTTAACTGATCAATCAACTAATAATTAGCTCATGTGTGCAAAGAATATGAGTTTCCCAATTGTGGTGGATTTTCCAAGGCAGTTAACCAGCAGTTGTAAACTAGTTGAGTGTACAATTGTTGCATGAGGCCAGGTGATAAACTCTGAGGAATTGTGCAAGAATTTTGGAGGAAATTCCTAATTATTAGGGGCCTATTTCCTTAGGAATTGCACAAGTATATAGGGGCTCAAGCAAAGGTATAAATTGATGAAGCCTGGTTTAGAGCTTCTTTGTGAGTAAAGAGATAGGTTATGCACTTGCAGGTTGTGCTCAATTGAGAAAAGAAATTGTAAGACATATATATTCATCATATTAATGCAAGCAAACATTGAGGTTTTTAGCAGTTTCTTTTCCCCAGGAAAAATACTATTTACATGTGTGTGATTTCTTATTGCATGTCTAAGATTTTTGTTTTAAATTGTGAATAAATTTCCACAAATCAGTAGAGTAGGTTTGTGTCTTGTGATTTTTATTAAAACTTCATAAGAAGTTGCAAATATCCATCATAATTTCTACAGGTTTTGCCTAGTTTTACAATGGTTTCAACCTTTCCTTGCCATTTTTGGATAGACTTGGTGTGATGCGATTCATTTTTTGTTGATCTTTGGATTATCGGAAAGATTTGGATCTAGGTGAGGTGGTCTCAAGAAAATCCCAAGGGTTGGGGGTGGAGATGTTTTTCTCCTAGAAGACCTCAACAGATAAGTGGAGAAGGGAAAAATCCTCAAGGGATGGTGAAGGGATTCTGAGGCATCCAAGCTTGGTTTGGTTTTGTGATCTCGAGACTGGTTTAGGTGAGATCATGATAGTGTGAGGGTGGAGGTGTCTTAACCTCTAGATTTCCTTGGTTGTTCATGTATTGGCTTATCCCATGGAATTCCACATTCATGCTTGGAATATGGCATGAAGGTGATTGGCTGAAAGAGAGCCTTGGCTTAGCCCAATCTATGGTTAGGTGGTACGTGGAAGTCTCTGACTTGGTTGGCTTTTGCATATGTTAATAAGAGCTAATTCCTCTTGCATTTTAAGAGTAAATGTACTTGTTATGATGTGGCTTTGATGGTTGTTCTATCATTGTTATTATCTTGGCTATATGTTGGTTATAAGCATGTTTTTATGATAGCTTCTAATTGTGCATGCTATCATGTATTTATTGGTGAATGAATGTTTATTGAATGCATGACCTAATAGATGTTATTGTAGTTATAGTGAGAGGGCATTATACCTTCTTGATTATTCTTAGATAAGTTTCAAATCTCTATGTTCATATGTGCACTCATGACCTATAGATTTCATGTTCACCATGTGTTTTACGAAATGATTTTCATGATTAGGCCTAGTTAGGTCAAGTTCTTGTCTAAGTTTTGTGTTAACGACTTATGACATTTTGGAAGTTCTATCAAGTTTCGGGCAGAGGTTTGTATCCTAGCCTTGAAAAAGTGGCTCAGATTCCAGGATCGCATGCATAGAAATGGGAATTCTAGACTGCAGTCAATGGGAGGATGGGTTATCCATGCAATTAGAGGGTTACCATTGTTGGATTTCCTTGTTATGCAAGTGGTTTGGAGTCCATATCACTCAAAAAGCAAGTTGGCTCAGGGTTTGGGCACCCGGAGTGGTTGTTTAAATATTGTGGGTCATGTAGCTCCCAAGGAAGGTCAGTAATGTTTTTGTTGGTCAATTACACTTCCTTAACTATAATTAGCAGGTCGATTCATGTCATAGTAGCCCTCAATTCATGTATACCCCGATAATATGGTGAAAGTGGGTAAATGTGGGAGGAGACGTTACAGAGACACTGTAAAACTCCCTCTTTCCAATTGACTCTTCTTCTAGAAAATGTTGGAATCTATCAATGTTGTACTACATAATTTTGTTTCTCATCCTTTTATTCTCTTGTTGTTCCTTAGTGTCTCCTTATTTTTTTTCACACACACAAAATTGTTGGTTGAATCAAAACACAAATAAACATATTTATCCATGATGTTAGCATGTTTTAAATAAGCATGTCAATGTAAGACTATCTGAAAGATCAAATATATTATTAGTATGAAAGTTAAGATATAAAATAACCTATCAATAATATGTCAAGTCAACAATTATATCAGATATAAACTTAGAATAAATACACATCTATATAAAATAATGAAACTAGCAGATTAAATGTTTACCATGTATGTGTATGAACCTTTTTAGGTCCAGTATTGAACCTTAGCTCTTATACCACTTTGTAACAATCCCTCCCATCCCTTTGTGTTATTCATTGTCTATGGGAGGCGTTATTTTAAAATTAACCCAATCTTTAAGGTCTATTATGAATACATGGGGTTACAAAAACTAGATTTTTCTAAATTTTCTAAAACGAAAAATTGTTACCACCATCGTGTTTACCTCTTCAATAGCTTTTTGATGATATAAAGTTTATCTCAATCTGATTTTAATATTGAAAGTTATGCCCATCTAAAGTTCAACCCATTAAACCTTGTCACCTTGATAAGGAACTACCACGTTGCTCTACCACACTGCACATGGTCCAACATGCCACCCACATGACCAATCAAGTGGTCATGGCATCTACCACCTCATCTCACACCAACAAGACCCACAAGGTTTACCCCACCATGTATTTCCACAACTCCTTGATATATTCAGGCAAAGTGAAAATATGGGGGCTCCCTAATATCATAATGGAACAACCCTCAGTTCCCTGAAGTATCGAATACAAACCTCATTTGCAAGGTAATATAACCTTATAGTAATAATCATGCAAATGGGCCCACCCTGGATGAATACATGGCTCATGCCACCTCATCCTAGTGGTGGACCCCGCTAGACCAACCCCACTGTGCATATTAATGAAATCGCATGATATCTCGTCTTGCAGAAAATCCAGTGTGACAAAATTTCCCATGGAACCCTTCCTGGACCCCTGAAGGACCCAGATACAAACCTCATTTGCAAGGTAATATGATCTCATGCTAATAATCCTTGAAACGAACCCACCTCGAATAAAATCTATCTAAATTCTTTTATATCTAGGCCTTTATTGAAAGTGTACACAATCCCAAATACAAGGCTCAAGTTTCTATCAAACTCGTAAGGAAATAATTTAAGGAATCCCATAATTGCCAAATTTTAGGGGTAAAAATCAAGTTCTAAAAATTATCCCTTAATAGCTATATACCATGACCATAACAAATTTCGTTGGCATCATCAAACTTAACTTACATTATATCTTGACGATAAAAGAAAGAAATGGCATCGAGGGTCATTTAACCAAAACACTATAAAGCAAGCTTACTCAGTGTATGTCAAGATATCATTAAAAGATGTGCAGGTGTGCATAATCATAGAGTAACCACACCACTCTTAAACGAAGAGACCACAACTCTAACAAAGTCTTCATTTAACACACCCAACATAAAATTCACCCTCTTCATATGTGAAATAGTCTACAATGTTAAGCAGTAAGCCATTAAGTTTGTAAGCATGTAAACAAATAGAACATTGGTAATAGAAGTTAATTGTGTGACCTCATGGAACTAGTCACGTCTATACCCATATTCCTATAGTTCATGAAAGATTCATTACAGTCACATAATGTTGGTATTTCAACTTAGCCATATAAAACACTAGTCACCAAGGACATGGAACAATTTTTAATGACCATTTAGGAATAATGTTGATCTATATATTAATCATTAATATACCAAGTTATCCATTCACATTCAAATATATACAAGTCATTACACATATCTAAATGGCTAGAGATGGTTGGTAACTAAAGGAGGGACTTCAACTCTGCACCCAACCATAGGAATATGCTTGAAGCTCTCATCTCCCTCTTTCATACAACTCATGTTTGGTCACAATTTCCAAATTTTACACTACATCTTTGGGGTTTATCCTTTCTTCAGACCATTAGGTCTACTCTTGGAAATTTCCATTTTTTCTTGTGAAACTCAAAAGTGAGTATTACAACATATGCCAAAATTTGTGGAAATGTATCTTAGATTAGGCTCCCTAACTTAAATCTTTTTTACTATAAAAGAATTTTCTTGGACTTAAAAACTAGACTATGAGTGAATCTCCCTATAAGCTAGGACTTATTTTGAAACAGCTCATATAGTTGCCCAATGTCCAAATGGATTTAAAAAAAATGGTAGCAACAAAAAAAAACCTCCACGAGTTGTTCCTCCACCAAAAGAAACTACAATTTTCCAAACAAATTAACAAGAACAGTGTTCCTAAAGCCCAATGTTGGTATTTCAACTTAGCCATATAAAACACTAGTCCACCAAGGACATGGAACAATTTTCAATGACCATTTAGGAATAATGTTGATCCATATATTAGTCATTAATATACCATTCAAGCTATCCATTCACATTCAAATATATACAAGTCATTACACATATCTAAATGGCTAGAGATGGTTGGTAATTAAAGAAGTGACTTCAACTCTCCACCCAACCATAGGAATATGCTTGAAGCTCTCATCTCCCTCTTTGACACAACTCATGTTTGGTCACAACTTCCAAATTTTACACTATATCTTTGGGGTTTATCCTTTCTTCAGACCATTAGGTCCACTCTTGGAAATTTCCATTTTTTCTTGTGAAACTCAAAAGTGAGTATTACAACATATGCCAAAATTTGTGGAAATGTATTTTAGATTAGGCTCCCTAACTCAAATCATTTTTACTAGAAAAGAATTCTCTTGGACTTGAAAATTAGACTATGAGTGAATCTCCCTATAAGCTAGGACTTATTTTGAAATAGGCCATATAGTTGCCCATTGTCCAAATGGATTTTAAAAAAATGGTAGCAACAAAAAAAAAAAAATTCTCCATGAGTTGTTCCTCCACCAAAAGAAACTACAATGTTCCAAACAAATTAACAAGAACAGTGTTCCTAAAGCCCAATGATAAAAGATCCCATCCCATATGACTCAATATAAAAATGTCATGGTAAGTCAAACCCTCAACCAATAGAAATTTGGGTAGGTCAAGTTGAATCTTTAGACCAAGAAGAATCCCAAGATAAAGATCCTCCAAGTCTTAAAAAACCAAGTGCTCCACCTACATCAAAAGAAGTTTGAACAAATGCACTGAAAAAGAAGAAGATAACGCATGTTGAATCATAATCAACAATGACAAAAAATCAAACCCAAAATCCCTTTAATCATATATTGTTTTTTTCTACTACAATATAACCAATTTGTGGGAATCTTTTCATATAACAATTGTTGAAGTCTAATTCTTTTAAATATTTAACAACTTAAAGATCAATGTACTTAGTTATGTGTTCCAATTACATATTTTGCTTAATATAAATTTCTCAATTACTTATCAATTGGTCATGTTGAATCATAATCAACAATGACAAAAAATCAAGCCCAAAACCCATTTAATCATATATTGTTTTTTCTACTACAATATAACCAATTTGTGGGAATCATTTCATATAACAAATGTTGAAGTCTGATCTTTTAAATATT
This sequence comes from Pinus taeda, assembly GCA_000404065.3. Lineage (NCBI taxonomy): Eukaryota > Viridiplantae > Streptophyta > Pinopsida > Pinales > Pinaceae > Pinus > Pinus taeda. Next base: position 12,349 of record APFE030367578.1, read on the forward strand.
TAACAAATTAAATATCAATGTACTTAGTTGTGTGTTCCAATTACATATTTTGCTTAATATAAATTTCTCAATCACTTATCAATTGGAGTTATATTGAGTGGTTGGGTAGAATGGTTGTTATCTCCCTTAAGTTCAATTCTCTATGAGACATAATGGTGAGAAATATTGTTGTAATGGCTACATGTCTATGAATTTTGTTGTATTAACCTTCACTCTTGCCCCTCGATTGAGAAATGATTTCCATGAAAAAAAGAATCCCAATTCTAACTAAAATATTACCATATCATTTTATTTTTTAAATTAAATTCACTTATTAAACAATAACAACGAAAAATTAAAATAATTTTTATTTTCAAAATTACAATGCTATATATTACATATGCAGAATATACATATACATATACATGTTCCATCTATTACATCAAAATTTGTCATATCAATTAGAGGATTGAATCTAGATGAAGAGAATTTCATTCCTTCCTCCCAACCTCCCAAGATAATCTCAATTGACTAAAAATTTAAAATACCTTATTATTAATATATCCTCTATTTATATTAAATTTTTACAACATTCTATTTATTACAGATTTTTGCTTTTTTATCTCCTTCGCACTTTAAATTTTATATATAATATAACTTCTTATGTCTTTTATCTCCTTCGCACTTTAAATTTTATATATAATATAACTTCTTATGTCTATTTTAAATTTTTTAAAATTGTTTTAGTTTTTCACGCTTTAAATTTTATCTCAACGCGTATTACCACAAATTACTATTTAAAAATACTACGCAAACAATATTTTACCTTTATGTCACACCATCGTGGAGATTTCTCGCATAAAGTCTCTTTCCTAAATAGGTTCGTTGGGGAAAGGCATTATCACGATTTCGAAAAGAAATTTCATGCCTGAAAGATTTGAGAAATATTCCCCATCATCTTAATCAAATTGTCCTTGCTTGCGTGGCATGATATTATATTTTAAATAAAAATATATCGATCACACTGCGAAGTTGAACTTTTAAAATTACCCCATGCGTCATTCTCAGTGATACAAACATGATAACTAAGTTTTTATGTAAAAATCAAATTTATTTTTTATTTTTTCTATAAGGTGGGATGCAAGTTAATATTAGTAAAAATAATGGTTTTTTAATTGGGGTTGGAAAACATTTTATGCTTTTCCAAGTAGATATAGAGTTATGGACACTGGGAAACCACTCGTACTCTTTCCATGGTTGTGAACTGTGGGCCAGCGCTCAAACTCTTTTTGGCCTTCTAATGATTCTCTATGGTTATGAATTGTCTCAAACTATTTTTGGACTTCTAGTAATTCTCTATGGTTATGTACATCTCCAATGATTCTCTATGGTTATGAACTATGGGCTTATGGTTATGAAATGTCTCAAATTCTTTTTGGGCTTCCCATGATTCTCTATGGTTATGAACCACTTCTGGTGATTCTCTATGGTTATGTACATCTCCAATGATTCTCTATGGTTATGAACTATGGGCTTATGGTTATGAAATGTCTCAAATTCTTTTTGGGCTTCCGATGATTCTCTATGGTTATGAAAGCCAGTACATCTCTAATGATTCTCTATAGTTATGAACTTGGGCCAACAGTAACAAATTGAGAAAATTCAAAAGAGTTTGATTACAAACAAATTCAAAATTAAAAGTGCAATTCCTTATGCTATCTTGTTAAGTGGTCCTATTGAAGCAATGGTGTCAATTGAAGCAATTGCTATGGTGCCAGCGGTAAGGTGTTGGTATTTAAAAAAAAATGAGTTGCCCCAAGCAATTGCTATGGTAGAGTATTTAAACAAAAATTAAAAAAAAAATTGAACAAATGAAAAAAATTGAAATGGTATGAGTTATGGGGTATATATATATATATATGAACAAATGGAAGTCATAAGGTATTTAAAAAATAAGAATAAAAATTGAACAAATGGCCTAAGGTTGTCTTCAATGAGAAATAAAACTTGGATGTAGCAAAATAACAAATGGTTTAGTAAATTGGGTATTTGATTGAACACGTGTCCCATAAATGGTAAAAAGATAAAAGTAAGCATCCCATAAATGGTAAAGAGATAAAAGTAAGCGTTTGTTATGGATAAGTTCCACAAGTGTATTTGAGATAAGGAGCTAGGGAGAAAGAAAAAGTACCATATTGAAGTGTTTAATCCCACTCATATCAAAATTCTTATTCTCATCAACCAGTCAATATCAAAATTTTTATTCTCATATGAATAAGTTCCACAAGTATATTTGGGATAAGGAGCTAGGGAGAAAGAAAAAGTACCATATTGAAGTGTTTAATCCCACTCATATCAAAATTCTTATTCTCATCAACTAGTCAATATTTCTTGGAGAGTCAAAATTCTTATTGCTCACTTAAAGTCTTATTCAAAATTCTTATTCTCATCAACCCTTCAATATTTCTTGGAGAGTCAAAATTCTTATTGCTCAATTAAGAACTAAGAACTAATCTTATTGCTCAATTAAGAACTAAGAACTAATTCTCCATATTTCTTGGAGAGTCAAAATTCTTATTGCTTAATTAAAAACTAACTAATCTTATTGCTCAATTAAGAACTAGGAACTAATTCTTAATATTTCTTGGAAAGTCAAAATTCTTATTGCTCAATTAAAGACTAATTCTCATCATTCTTGGAGAGTCAAAATTCTTATTGCTCAATTAAGGACTAATTCTCATGAACCGCCAACATTCTTGGAGAGTCAAAATTCTTATTGATCATTCTCAATATTTCTTGGAGAGTCAAAATTCTTATTGATCAATTAAAGACTAATTCTCATTGCTCAATTAAGGACTAATTCTTATGAATCGCCAACATTCTTGGAGAGTCAAAATTCTTATTGATCAATTAAGGACTAATTCTCATTGCTCAATTAAGGACTAATTCTCATCATTCTTGGAGAGTCAAAACTCTTATTGCTCAATTAAGGACTAATTCTCATGAACGGCCAATATTCTTGGAGAGTCAAAATTCTTATTGCTTAATTAAGCACTAATTCTCATCCACTTTGTTGTGAAAAAGTTTTTCGAGAGTCAAAATTATTCTTATTGCTCAATTGAGGACTAATTCTCATCAAGAGTCAAAATTCTTATTCCTCAATTAAGGACTAATTTTCATCAAGAGTCAAAATTCAATTCTTATTGCTCATTTAAGGACTAATTCTATTCAAGAGTCAAAATTTTTATTGCTCAATTAAGGACTAATTCTCATCAAAATTCTCATCAAATATGTTGTGAAAACGAACAGGGAAGGGTAAGAAATGTGAGAGGAAAGAGTTCTTATTATTTTTTATTTTTTTTTGGAAAAGTGAAAACAGAAAAAACATTTCATTTTAGAATATGAGGGAATAATAGACCAAAAAAATCTAAAAAGAAAAAATATAAAGGAAAGAGTATTAATTTTTTGTTCTTCTGAAAAAGTGGAAATACAAAACATTTTCATTTTAATTGTGAGTAAAAATAGAGACCAAAACATTTCATTTTTTAAATATGAAAAAAATTATAATATTAGTGATATTTATAATTAGTTATAATATTATTATTAAACTAAAATAAAATTTAAATAATTTATAATTTATTAAAAATAAAAAAATATTATTTACTATACAAAGTTCATAATTTGTTTTATGAATAGAAATTTCTACAATGCAAATATAAAGTTGTTTGTATATAATCTCGTTAACATGGAGTTCTTCATGAATTTTCCCTTTTTTAATATAATCTCCTTGACATGGAGTTCTTCATCAATTTTCCTTTAATGAAGCATGATTGGCTTGATGAAGCATGATTGGCACATTCACTACTTTATGATTTTTTTTTGTGAGTATGATTGGTTAATCAAATAGTCAATCAAATTTGTAATGTCTTCACTAATTGATCATCTTTAAAATCTTGAAATGTCATGTAAATATATGAATGTGAATGATGTCAATGATGTCATAATTCAGTCACCGACTTCTCATCCACATGCCATGTAAATATGAACCATCTTTTGTAACCATACATGATTAGGAGTAAGCATAATTGTATGGTAATTAACCACGTATAATAACAACAATAAAGTTGTTAATATTATTTCAATATCAATATCAATATTGATGCAAAATTATGATAAAATTGAGTTAATATAAATTGATGCAAAATTATGATAAAATTGAGCTCAATATATATTGACCCAAAACTATGATAAAATTGAGTTTAAAAAATCATAAATACATTGTGATTGTAATTGTGATTGATTCTTCAGAAACCAAATACATGGTATTCCTCGAAAACAAAAAACAAAAATTAAGTTACGATTTTTAAAAACCAAAAACACTCCTATTCCGAGAAATTTTTCAATCAATCGGCATATTCTCATGTTATGTTAAACTTTCTAAACAGCTAGCCAAATTCGATGTCATCAGAATTCCGTTATAGATAGAAAACGAAAGAATTTTAAGAATAGCTCCTTCCAGGAAAATAGACTCCGACATCCACTAGAACAAGAAGCTGTGTCTAGCATTCAGGTTAAAGATGTCAATTTATTATATTTCTTTCAACTTTATGAAAATGAAGACACATTTATCAGCAACCAGAACTTGCTCGAACGGCTTTCAATAAACCGGGAATTTACATCCAGACCCTCACAAACGCGTTGAAGCCCTATTATTTGAAAAAAACCAAACCCTTACCCACACCGAATCCAGAACCTCACAAACGCATTGAAGCCCTATTGTTTGAAAAAAATCAAACCCTTATCAAAACCGAAGACGGCATGATGACTGTAACAAGCGTAATATTGGAAGCACAACCCAAGACGCCAAATCCCCACTAAATTTTCTTTCGGTTAACCAGAGATTTCGATGGCTTTAACCTGAGGTTTAGGGTGAGGCTGTTTGGGGACCGTAACAGTGAGTACTCCATTTTCTATTGTCGCCTTCACCTCCTCCACCTTGGCATTTTCCGGCAGGCGGAAACGCCGAAGAAATTTCCCGTGAGAGCGCTCAATGCGGTGCCACTTGTCGTTCTTCAGTTCTTCTTCTTTCTTGCGCTCGCCACTTATATGCAGAACTCGGCCGTCTTCCACCTCAATCTTTACCTCCTCTTTCTTCAGACCTGTCAAGAAAGAAAAGTAAATACCACGCAGTAAATACTAATTCCGACCTCAGAAACAAAAGGAACATGAACTCTTTACAAGACGTGGTTGAATTAATACCTGGAAGATCGGCTTTGAAGATATGAGCGTCGGAAGTTTCCTTCCAGTCAATCTGAGTGTTGGCTATGGCTGTCGCCTCATCCCTTGCAGGATGCCCAATATCCCTGGAAAACGCAGAAGCCCCTCCTTCAAAAGGATCCCATAAATCGAGTGAGAAGGGATCGAAAACACTGGATCTCCTGCCAAAGAAGCGAGGAACGAGAGACATGCTTGCAACAAATATCGATTCTTAACGAAATCAAGTGCTGGAAAATTTATACTGCAAATATCAGATTGTGCAACGCCTGAACGATTTCTCTTTGTTCCGATCAAAGAAGGGATACCAAATGAGCATTTATAGCGGTAGAGGGAGTTATGTAGAACCTTCAAGAATGAAGGTTCTCAAACCTTCCAATGCTGGTCCACACGGGATTATTCTAGCGGCTTATTTGAGACGGTAACGGACTAGTTTTATGTAGGTTTTTTTTTAACTTTGAAAGGTTATCAATAATTACCCGGCCACATAAGACTAAGTATACATCAAGCGATTCCAATTCCACGGTACTATATAGCATTTAATGAACCATCGATCACTCTAAACAATCCTATTTTTAAAATAGGAAATCGCACTATCATATTCATGAGAAAATGTGTAACTCTACTAAACTTCCTTGACGAAAGTTTATCATATTCATGAGAAAATGTGTAACTCTACTAAATTTCTTTGAGGAAAGTTTAGTGATCTATCGTTTAACAGATTTGGATACCGCTCATCTGGTTGAGGTATGTCTCACTTCCACGTTCTTCTGTTTCGAGGGTGAATTTTTCGAGCAGACCTGTGGTGTTGCCATGGGTTCCCCCCTCTCCCCGATTGTGGCGAATCTTTTTATGGAAGATTTCGAAGCCAAGGCTCTTGCCTCAGCTCGTCTCCCTCCTAAGCTATGGAAAAGGTATGTAGATGACACTAATGTCATCTGGTCCCATGGCCATGAGGAGCTGAATCGTTTCCTCGATCACCTCAACGGCCAGTCCTCGGCTATTAAGTTCACCATGGAAAAAGAGGTCAATGGCAGCCTCCCTTTCCTGGATATTCTTATTTCTAGGAAGAAGGACGACGCTCTCTCCCACGCGGTGTTCCGTAAGAAAACGCACACAGAGCAGTATCTTCACGCCGATTCCCATCATTTCCCTGCTCAGAAGATGGGTGTTCTTAACACCCTGGCTACGCGTGCCCTCAGGATTTCGGATAATGAGAGCCTGGATAGAGAGAGATCCCACCTCCTTGATGTCTTTGTGGAAAACGGATATAGTAGGCACCTAGGTCGGAAGGCTTTCCTCAAAGCCTCTAAAAATGCGTTTATTAAGAAAGAGCCTAAGGAGCGCCATCTAGGTGTCCATCTTCCCTATATCCAAGGGACCACAGACAAGATTGCTCGGATCCTTAGAAAGTTTGATATTCCCTCAACCTTCAAGCCCCTCAGAACCATTCGTAATTCCCTTCGGTCGGTGAAGGATCCTGTTAACCCCAAAGACATGAAGGGTGTTTATCTGATTCCCTGCTCTTGTGGGACACCCTATATAGGGGAAACAGGGCGCTCCATCCAACAGAGAATTTGCGAACATGCAGCAGACCTGAGGCATGGAAGAACAAAGTCCTCAGCCTTAGCAGAGCATGTGGACAAGACCAAGCATCATGTCTGTATAGAGGAGGCCAAAGTCATTGCCAGGGTGGATCGGTTCCATCATCGTAAGTTAAGGGAAGCTATTGAAATTGAAAGAAGACCTAACAATCTCAACAGAGATGATGGTTGGAAGGTAAGTAGAAGTTGGATCCCTGCCCTGTCGTCTTAGTGTTTCTTCCTTCCCCCCCCTCCCCGCCCCTTTGTTCATCCAGGGTGCTTTCTTCGTTCCCCCTGTTGCCTTCTGTTTCTTCCGTTTCCTCCTTGATCTAGGGTATCCTTTGGATTTTATCCTGTGTCTCTCTGTCGCTTCTCAAGGTTGATTTCTTTCCTTAGTGTTCGTATAGTTTAATCTTTACGAGTATATAAATATATATCGCTGGCAGCTTTATATTCTTACCTATATATTGTGTTCCTCCTGTATTTATTTATGATTATTATTATTTAATATTATATAATATAATTTGGTATTTAGTCTAATTTGATTTTATGTAGATGTATGATTTTCTCATTGATGAGGGTCCTTTACCTGATTTGGTAGTTAATTATTTAATTCATAAGGATATTATTATTGGCGTATCTAAATTATGATTTGGTCTAATTTTATTATATTTATGTTATTGATATTTTTATTTTTATTTGTTATTGCTACAATTTAGTTATTTATTTTCAGCTCTTTAAACTAACGGAAATAAATATGGCTTTTCTAGTTATTTTTCTTATCGCAATTTAATATGATAAAATATATATATATATATATATATATATATATATATTATATATACATTAAAATTATTTTAATAAACAATCTCATTAACTTTTCAAACTAACCACTAAAGTTTAGTATTAATAACTAGTATATTTAATAATTTTATAAACAGACAAAATTTGATATAACATCAATAATAATTAGTAAAATTTTATAAACAAATTAACTTACCTTTTTAAACTAACCGCCATG
>APFE030367578.1:20225-81623 GCA_000404065.3 Pinus taeda
ATAAATACATTGTGATTGTGATGGATTCTTCAGAAGCCAAATACATGGTATTCCTCGAAAACAAAAAACAAAAATTAACTTACGATTCTTAAAAACCAAAAACACTCCTATTCCGAGAAATATTTCAATCAATCGGAATATTCTCATCTTATGTTAAACTTTCTAAACAGCTAGCCAAATTCGATGTCATCAGAATTCTAACGAAAGAATTTAAGAATAGCTCCTTCCATGAAAATAGACTCGGACATCCACAAGAACAAGAAGCTGTGTCTAGAAGATGTCAATTTATCATACATATTTCTTTGAACTTTATGAAAATGAAGACACATTTATCAGCAACCAGAACTTGCTCGAACGGCTTTCAATGAACCGGGAATTTACATCCAGACCCTCACAAACGCATTGAAGCCCTATTATTTGGAAAAAAACAAACCCTTACCCACACCGAATCCAGAACCTCACAAACGCATTGAAGCCCTATTGTTTGAAAAAAATCAAACCCTTATCAAAACCGAAGACGGCATGATGACTGTAACAAGCGTAATGTTGGAAGCATAACCCAAGACGCCAAATCCCCACTAAATTTTCTTTCGGTTAACCAGAGATTTCGATGGCTTTAACCTGAGGTTTAGGGTGAGGCTGTTTGGGGACCGTAACAGTGAGTACTCCATTTTCTATTGTCGCCTTCACCTCCTCCACCTTGGCATTTTCCGGCAGGCGGAAACGCCGAAGAAATTTCCCGTGAGAGCGCTCAATGCGGTGCCACTTGTCGTTCTTCAGTTCTTCTTCTTTCTTGCGCTCGCCACTTATATGCAGAACTCGGCCGTCTTCCACCTCAACCTTTACCTCCTCTTTCTTCAGACCTGTCAAGAAAGAAAAGTAAATACCACGCAGTAAATACTAATTCCGACCTCAGAAACAAAGAAACATCAACTCTTTTAAAGACGTGATTGATTTAATACCTGGAAGATCGGCTTTGAAGATGTGAGCGTCGGAAGTTTCCTTCCAGTCAATCTGAGTGTTGGCTATGGCTGTCGCTTCGTCCCTTGCAGGATGCCCAATATCCCTGGAAAACGCAGAAGCCCCTCCTTCAAAAGGATCCCATAAATCGAGTGAGAAGGGATCGAAAACACTGGATCTCCTGCCAAAGAAGCGAGGAACGAGAGACATGCTTGCAACGAATATCGACTCTTAACGAAATCAAGAATTGGAAAATTTACACTGCAAATATTAGATCGTGCAACGCCTGAACGGTTTCTTCTTTGTTCCGATGAAAGAAGGAATACCGAATGAGCATTTATAGCAGTAGAGGGAGTTATGTAGAACCTTCAAGAATGAAGGTTCTCAAACCTTCCAATGCTGGTCCACACGGGATTGTTCTAGCGGCTTCTTTGAGACGGTAACGGACTAGTTTTATGTAGGTCTTTTTTAACTTTAAAAGGTAATTAATAATTACCCTGCCACATAAGACTAAGTATACATCAAGCGATTCCAATTCCACGGTTCTATATACATATAATGAACCATCGATCACTCTAAACAATGGTATTTTTAAAATAGGAAATCACACTATCATATTCATGAGAAACTTTGTAACTCTACTAAACTTCGGAAAGTTATCTCTTAAATTTATCTCAAGCATACGTGGAAATTTAGTAGAAACTAATAAATGTAATTTTGTTTAAAAAAAACCTTAATTTCAGTGGCTTTTTTAATAATTATGATAGGATTTTTAATGGATGGTTGGGATCACAATGTTAATTACTAAAATTGTAATATAGAGTTGTTTTAAGGATAATGAGTTTGTGGATTTATTTATAAAGTTAGAATTCGTAGAAATGTAAAATTTGTGAAATTATAAAATTTTATTATTTGGATGAAAGTAGAAGAGCATGAAGAACTTGTTTGTATTGAGAAACAATTATGTCACAAATTAAATTATGCACCCCAATCAATCTACCCATTCCAGACATGATTGGTAATTCCATATTCTCTTTATACTTTCAGTTAACTCGTGGTTTTTCTACTTCATTTATAATTTACCAATATTGTCAAATAACTTGCGAAAATGGAAGTTTGCTCCAAGATTAGATGGCCTCAAAGCAAAGCAAATAAGTTTTGACCCATCAACTCAAAGATCAAACAAAGCTTGACACCAGTCAAAATCAATGTGCAATTTTGGAGTTAAAGGTAGAAGAACAAGTACCCAACACATATGCATTGATGCACGCTTCGTCTAAAGAGTTCCCAACCCCACATCTAGATCAACAAAGTCCTACCAAAATTTGGAGCAATGAAAGGAGCTACAGGAATTTCTACCCTATAATCTCAAGACCCAAACAAGTCCAAATATTGCTTTGCAAGAGGTGGGTATCCCAAACACTAAAGGACTAAGAAGAACAAGTCCCTCTTATGTAGAAGCATTTCAGAAACATGCAATGGCATCCTTTAGCTCACCCCTCCTTACCTAATGAAGAAAATATAATCAGTAGATTGACTGGACCTTTGCATTTGTTTTTGACAGTTTTCGGGACATAATTTTTTATTTTGGTGGTTTTTTGGTACAAGGTGGTTCAACCCATGGCTTTCTAATTCCAGTTAAGGAATTAAAGTTTTAACCTAATAAGGGTTAATGGGATATGAGTTTGGATACCGCATGATCCTATATATTGTATTGTAAACAATGAACTTAATTGATGATAAACTTTATAGGCGTGGCCCTAAAAAATTTGTTGGTTTCCCTATTTTCTCTTTATATGAGGTTGATATTGGAATATACTAGCTAACATTGATATTCACATAGTTTATTTAATTACTATATAATTTTTTTTTAAAGTATAGGAAATTTTTCTCACCTTTTTTTTTCTAACTTTTAATTATTTTATCTCTCTATTCTCTTATATAAAATTATGTTACTTAATATGGACATCAAAATCTTTTATTTATAGCTAAGTGAGTGAAATATTTTATCACAACTTCTTTGTGCTAGATTGTAATATCAATGACAACCAATCAAGAAAACAAAGTGAGAGTGGAGTTATTAATGTTTTATAATGTTTTTAATTAAAAACTTACCAAATGTGTATATTCATTTTTGTTTTTTATTATGGCCTACACTATTTTCTATTTATTAAATATTTGTATTTAATTATAAGTCAAAATCGCACATCGCCCTCATACTAGGTTGTAGAATGCTCCTCTTGGTGCAATAAGCTTTAAAATTTACATTTTGTACCAGAGCAATTATTGGCTTCAAGGGGACACTTTTGTGGCTAAGGGTTTGGTTATATTCAATTTGTATGCTTGTGCTGAAAAAGAATGACAAGCAATTTAAAAATAAAGATTGAAAAATTTAGTGGGCAAAGTTTTGAGTTGTGGAAGCTCAAGGTAAAAGATCTTTTTGGTGGAAAAAGATCAATGGGTCATTATCGATCCAATGACAACCAATTTAAAAATAAAGATTGAAAAATTTAGTGGGAAAAGTTTTGAGTTGTGGAAGCTCAAGGTAAAAGATCTTTTTGGTGGAAAAAGATCAAAGTGTCATTGTCGATCCAAAGAGTGCACCTACGAGAATGTCAATAGAATATTAGACCAAGTTGGATCAAAAGGAAAAGAACACAATCGAGTCATGTCCCTTAAATTCAGTGTTATTGAATGTTTCAAGAGAAGCTACAACCAAAGAATTATGGAATAAGTTATGGGCTTTGTATCAATCAAAGTCCTTGGTAAACAAAATTTTCTTATAAAATAAGTTGTACAACTTGAGGATGAATGATGAAGACTCGATGAAGAGAATCTGAATGCCTTCAATATTGTGGCAACTTAGTTAGTTCATGTTGATATTAAAAATTTTAATGAAGATAAGTGTATCAATTTACTCTACTCTTTACAAAACTGATGGGATATTATGTGTTGGTCATTTAATTGTTATCCAATAAACCCTTTACTTGTCAATATTGTTCATAAACTTATGAGTAGTGAACACAATATATGCGATAAGAATGAAGTCTAAGCTACCCTACCTACTTGTAAAGAAAAGAAACCATTCTATGATCTAATCAAATATCAAAGCATTGCTTCAAGAAAGAAATCTTTAACAGACCATTTCATTCACAAAATTGATTCTAAGTGCAACCAATATTTAATGGCTTTTCATATTGTGTCACAAATTACTTAACCTATACATGAATATGATTACAATCTAGTCTTATCTTTAATGATAGTGAGTGAATGCTTAAGCTATATATGCATGAAGGAAACTAAGATGTTGATGAACACACCAATTTCCAAATCCAGCGACTAGTCCTTTGTTTTGAATCTCCTTATGGGGTTCCAAATGTAATTTTTCACTTCATGATTTGACTATTCTTGCTATCATAAATGAGTTTAGGTTTCAGGGCATGAGGATTTTAGTTACTATTTGCAATCAAATGAAAACATAGCACTGTAATATGAAACATAATATTGTTTAGACAAAGTATGAAAAAATCCACAATGAAACCAATTGTTAGTCTCTTTGGACCTAACCTCGCAAAGGGCTCAAAGTACAGGCTTTCACCTTGGACTTTTTTGTATTCGTGGAAATTGATCAATTCATATCTCAAATGACAAACTTATGACAATTCCAATTTGCACTAAATCACAATGGATAGGAAGGAAATTAGAAGGAGAACATATCAAACTATGTAAAGATTGTAAATAATTGATTGAATGTGTGTACTAAAAGAACAAAATAAATGAGTACTCTAAGCAATTTGGATACCAAAACATTCAAAACCAGAACTAGTTATCAGACTGGTCCACCTATCAGACCGGTTTTCAAACTGAAATTAGAAAAACTAGACTGGTCAGATCTCAATGAACCCGTCTTTAAAAAAATACATGAAATAATTAATTTTTAATGAGAAAAACTATTTTTAAGATTTAAAACCATGATTCCAAACCAATAGAGACAAAATATGCAATGTTTTCTCATCTATATACCATGTAAAGGTGAATATATCAAAATGGCACAGAGTTCAATACATAACAACGACAAAATGTAAAATCAATGAGCCTCTAAATTGCCTCCAAATTCCAAAACAAATGCTACAAGATATGGGGTCATTGGCCTTTTACAATTATAGATATCAAGGACTAACACGATCACTTCTCATCATGATCAAAATCAGTTGGTTGAGTCTCAAACTTCTCAACCAGTTGAGTTATAAAATTCTCAGCGAGTTGAGTCTCAAATTTTTCAAGGTATTAAGCCCTATTACTTCATTTGGTGCTCTACATGGCTTTAGATGGCCTCTTATCCTAGCCAAGTGTTGTTTCAACTTGTAAATACCCCCTCCTTGAATAATTTTTTGGTAATATTTGCAGATCATTTTTCCATCAATCATATCACAATGAACCCATGCAGTATCCTTGGATTTTAGAGGCATGTTGACTACCAATCAACCCAAACTCTCAGCCGTTACACTACTCCAGCAAAAAATCAACACTCTCCAACCTCAAAATGAAGCTCACAAAAAATCCAAATGAGATGTGTGAAGCAAGTGAGAGGGGAGACATCATTTTAAAGGCTTAGAGGGGCTATTTTTGGAGGGAAACAACCCCTAGTTTTCCTAAAAATTGCTCTAAAACACCCAAAAACCACTTGTATGGGGTCTAGCACTGACTCAGCAATAAACTGACGAGTTTATGATGAAATTGGTTGGTTTGTGGAAAAATTGGCCGGTTCCTTTGTAAATTGGCCAATTTATGGCCAATTAATGAAAAACTTGGGCTGTGTGCACAAAAAAATCAGTTTTTCTATCGGTTAGGTCCCTCCAAGCAATGAACTTGTCGATTTTACCGATTTCTAGTTTGAACCAATCAGTTCTAAATACTATGTTGAATACACATCTATGGTACAAAAGTGAATGATACAATGATGTAATATAAATGCTATAGTAAAAGCGCCACGTTAAAATTGCAACTAAACTAAATAGAATACATATTAGCTTCGTGTTCCAAATTGATGGGAAATTATCAACTAGGAAACGAGTTATTTACTTACAATCACAGGAGGAAAATCACAATAATGTCATTAACTAGAACTTTGATTTTTATTATAAATGGTATGTGAAATTTACAATAATATCATCAGCCAATACATATCGCACTATAACAAAGAGTATTAATAAATCACAAAATTTTCTTATAATATTGTACACAACAACCAGTGACCCTTCTCACCTTTCTTCTCCCTCATTATATATTACATATTGAATACAAATGAAGAAAAGATCAGTGTCAGAGATAAATTTGATTCCCCTCGTTCCTGTAAAGTAGATCACGAAGAATAGGCAAGGTAAAGAATTGGATTGATCTTCCCTAATATTGTATAATCATTTGGAACAAATTGGAGTGGCACTAGAAACAACTAGATTTCACATGTTATTATTTCCACCACTACTGGATGCATCAGACATTGTAGAACAAATAACACCAATAGAGCGAAACCCATACTACATGGAACATGCCACAACTGATCGGATCATGGACATGATGATCAAGAACACTCATCATCAGAATATCCAACTGTATTGGGTTGTCAAAGTTGGCCAACTCCTGCACTAAGGCAAGTGGCTCACCAGGGACCAGGTTCAACAGAATTTTCCCCCTCATGGAGGCACTCTACGTAATGGGGACCCTTGCTTCCTAAGGGGGGTGGAATGATCCAGGTGGATATTGGTGGCCACCCACCTATTCTACTTGGACCCCCACCATTGTTTCTTTTAGTTTCCTTAATTATAGCATAATTTACTAGTTTTGGCAATTTTTCGGGTCCTGAACTTCCATAACCATTTTGAGGCCCTAAACGACATTTTTTTATAAAACGAGCAAACCAAATAAATGAGGTAGGAGATTGCAGTTGAAAGTTCTATTCCTGAGATAGATATTTCTAATGAGGTATCGTATAAGTCAAACAGATATTGTATGCCAAAGTTACGACCCTCGGAAATTTGATGTACCAATTTACCCCAACAAGGCCCATAGTTTTTTGGCGCTCCATCTCTTAGGGTTAGGTTTTTGGATGTTTAGGGTTTTCCATTGTTTGTCAATAATAGATATACCTTCGAGCCTCATAGTAACACAACTCAGAAGGCATGTAGTTGCCACATCTCTTCTCAGAGATAAGCTACCATCGCCTGAGCTAGTTTATTTATATTTTGCATGTAAACATTTTTGAGTACTTTGTTATTAATGAATTGAAGTTATGTTTTTTATATATCTTTGTGTTTATGTTTATATATGTATTTCGTTTCTTTCCTTCATAAATTTGGATCATTAGCCCAATCTTTAAGGTCTATTACGAAGACATGGGGTTACAAAAATTTTCTTTTTCTAAATTTTCTAAAACTCAAAACTATTACCACCATTGTGTTCAACTCGTCAATATATTACTGGTGATATAAATTTTATCTCAATTTGATTCCCAGATTGAAAGTTATGCCCATCTGAAGTGTATCCCATTAAATTGTGTCGCCTCAACAAGGTGATACCACATCGCATGTGGTCTAGAGTGGCACCCACATGGCCACATCAAGTCATCATGGCATCTGCCACATCATCTCACACCAGCGGGAGCCACAAAGCCTACCCCAATATGTATTTCGCAACTCCTCGTTATATTCGGGCCAAGGACAAATTTGGGCAATCGCTAATATCCTAATGACACAACCCCCAATTCCCTAGAGTACTTGATACAAACCTAATTTTCAAGGTAATATAGCCTCATTCTAATAATCGTCCAAATGGGCCCACCCTGGATGCATACATGTATCTTACCACCTCATCCTAGTGGTGGACCCCACTGGACCAACCCCACCATGCATATTAATGAAATCACATGATATTCAATCTTGGGAAAAATCCATTATGCACCTCAAACCCCTAAATGACCTAAATAAAAACCTCATTTGCAAGGTAATCCAACCTCATGCCAATAATCCTTGAAACAACCCCACCTTGAATAAACTCTATCTGGATTCTTTTATACCTAGGCCTTTATCGAAAGTGTACATGGTCCTAAATACAAGGCTCAAGTTTCTATCAAACTTGCAAGGAGGAAAGAATTTAAGGAATCCTAATGAGAGCTTCTTAAGGAAAATTATTTTCCCATAGTTGCCAAATTTTAGGGGTAAAAACCAAGTTCTGAAAAGTATCCCTTGATAGTGATACAACATGACTATAACAAATTTTGATGGCATCATTAGACCTAAGTTACATTATATCTTGACCATAAAACAAAGAAATGGCACCAAGGTCTAGTTAACCAAAACACTATAGACCAAGCTTACTCAATGAATCTCAAGATATCATTAAAACAATGTGCAGGTGTGCATAATCATCGACTAACCACACCACTCTGAAAGTAAGAGATAAACAACTCTAACACAATCTTCATTCAACACACATAACACATAGTTCACCCTCTTCATATGTGAAATATTCTACAGTGTTAATTAAAGTAGTAAGCCATCAAGTTCATAAGCATGTAAACAAATAGAAGTTTGGAAATAACAATTAGTTGTGTGATCTCATGCAACTAGTCACATTTGCACCTATATTCCTATAGTTCATAAAATATGCATTGCGTTCACATAATGCTAGTATTTCAACTTAGCCATAAGAACATATAAAACACTAGTCCACGAAGGACATATACCACTCAAGTTATTCATTCACATTCAAATATTGATGGGACCAGCCTGTAGTTCCACAAAATAATGATTATAAACAACACAATATTACACTAATCACTAATTAAATGATTAAGCAATGTTTTTTTTGAGGACTTAGCAGTTGTGATTAGTGGTTAATCTTCAGATGATTTTGGACTTCGTTTAGGTGGCATTTATGACAATCATTAATGTTACTATGCTAGCGGTCCTTCCCTTGGTTTTTTTTTTCCCACTCCTCGGTCTATGCCAAAACCCTACCTTCTATTGTCACTCTTTCATTTTTGTTTTGCGACTTTGTTGTGCTGAGGGTTTGGTCTGGAAGCAAGAATTTTGTGTTGCAAATGTGTGGTGTTAAGCCATGACTCTGCATGCGTCAGTCATGGACTGTGTTTCCTAAGAGTATGGCACCTGCGTTTGTCTTGGTGACTTATGGGCTTGGTTCGTTGAGCACAAGGTGATGGTTCTACTTGTTTGCATAAGAGAATGGCTATAGTATGTTTTGTTTGGTTGCTTGACTTGTATTTGCTCCATTGTCATTATTTTATTGTGGTTATCCTGTTGGTTAGATTTTATTAATGGTGTGCATGCTACAGGTCGTAGCTGCGGTGGCCTCCTCCTACTCGCAATTCGCTCCAAGCCATCTCTTCATGATTCGTCTTTCTCCTCTGTCTTCCTCCGACTCTAAAAAAAACGGCTCCTTAGTCTCAAGCTGTCACCATGGACTGTGGCTCAGTGGGTTTGCATTCCTCCCATGCAACTAAACCTCCAGGTAATCGATTCATTCACTGTGTAGATATTTCCTTATGCTTCGTTTGCTTCTCGCTGTGTCTTACTCTTCGTTTGGGCTGACAATGTTGCCCTGTTTTTAATTGCACAGGTTGGGGGTTCATTCATTGGCGTGGTTAGTGTAAGCGCTTCAGCTTTGTCCCGGTAGGCTCTGATATTGTTGTTATTTTGCTTTTAACAATTAGTCTCTGTTGGTTTTGTTGGGCAGAGTCCTGTTTCTGGTTCCCCTGTACCTATCTGTCGTTGCTATGTAACCTGGGTTAGTTGATACAAACCCTTCTTTGATTTTGCACAGTTTGTAATTGTGAACCTCTGCATTGGAGGCCGTCCAAAACCCTCACCTTAGGGTTTTTCTAGTTCGTTAGATTCTTTCACTGCTTAATGGATTATCTGTGGACTATAATATGTATACAACTATTTTTTTGTTTGGAATGAAAAGAAACACAATGTATTTCGGTTGTATTTGTTACCTCTACCCTGGGTTTTGTACTCAGCGGTTATATGCTCGTTCGAAATGTGTTTGGATCTTCCAATTATGGTCTTTGTTTGTCAATTGCCAGCCTTTGTGCTGGAAATTCCCATGCACTTTTCTTTGTCTGCTTATTATTCTTTTAGGAGCGAAAATAAATGAAAAGGATTGACATGCATTACATCTGCTTATTTGGTTTACTCAATGATGAATAAGAAGTAGTTAGACATTACAATAACTGTTACAAATGGACTTATATGGAAGAAGATTATTCTTTGTATTCTATTACTGTTCTCACGTGTTGAACCCCTCAGAATTGTTTACATTTCGTATTTGTACTTGTTTGTCCACAGTTACCTGAACTATGCACAGTTACGTTTTAGTTGTTTATTCTATTAGTTACATAACTGTTAATTCATTCGGTCCTTCTTGCATTGTAAGATTTTACATTTGACATGATTGTCTTTTTTTGTTCTAAAATGGAAGAAACAATTATAAGATAATTACTCACTAAAAGACAGACAATTGTGACAGTGACCCTAGCTAACTATATTGTTCCCTAACTAATAAGGAAATTAAAAAAACAACAGGTCCCTACATTCTACTTTGACTAATTAAACTTAAAGAAACCAAATACTAATAAATCTTTCCACCTTGGCAGAAACCAACACCCGGTCATGGTGCCCTTAGCTGGATGCTCCTGCATCAAATATATAGAAGTCATTACACTAATTTGAATGGCTGGAAATGGTTCAAAACTAAAGGATGGACTTCAAATCTCCACCCAACCATAGGCATGTGCTTGAAGCTCTCATCTCCCTCTTTCAATCCTTGTGACAAAGATTCAAATCACAACTCATATTTAGTTGCAGCTTCCAAATTTCACACTACATCTTTAGTGTTTATCCTCTCTTCAAACCATTGGGTCCACTCTCGGAAAATTTTGTTTTTTCTTGTGAAACTCAAAAGTGATTATTACAAAATACGTCAAAATTTTTGGAAATATATTTCAAATTAGGGTTCCTAGCTCAAACCATTTGTACTAGAAAATAATTTTCCTGGACTTAAAATTAGACTATGAGTGAGTCTACAATCTAGGACTTAATTTGAAACATGCCATATATTTTCTCAATGTCCAAATGGGTTTTAAAAAAAAGGAAGCGACAACAAAAATCAACTTGGTAGATCAATTCTTCAAAGGATCACCAACTAGCATGGTGGGATAAATATCCACAAGTTGCTTCTCCACCTAAAGAAACTACATTTTTCCAAACAAATTAACAAGAACAATATAGAAGATACCATCCCATATGACTCAAGACAAAAATATCATGGTAAGTCAAACCCTCAACCAATAGAAAGTTAGGTAGATCTTGTTGATCAAGGTGAATCTTTAGATCAAGAAGAATCCCAAGCTAAAGATCCTCGTCTAAAAGAACTTGCAAGTGCTCCACCTACATGAAAAGAAGTTTGAACAAATGTAGTGAAAAAGAAGAAGAAAATTCATGTTGAATCCCAATCAACAATGAAAAAAAATCAAACCCAAAACCCATTTAATTATATATTTCTTTGTCTACTACAACATAACCTATTCGTGGGAATCTATTCATATAACAAATGTTGAAGTGTAAGCCTTTTAAATATGTAACAAATTAAAGGTTAATGTACTTAGTTGTGTGTTCCAATTGCATATTTTTCTTAATATAAATTTTCCATTTACTTATCAATTGAGGTTATGCCGAGTAGTTGGGTAGAATGGTTGTTATCTCCCTCGCCTAGGTTCAATTCCTTGGACGATGAGAAATATTGTCAAGGAAAATTTTAAGGATGGAAGTTTATCTTGAAGTTTAAAAACCTTGGTGAATCTTACTAGTCCCTAATATGAAAATTGTAAAATGTTTGGAAATCTTTTTGTAGAAATATTTATAATTCTAATGATTTTATATTAGTTTATATAAAATTTTGGCGATTTTTAAGGTAAAATAATTTTATACTATAAAATGTGGGTGAATCATTTCTAGGAAAAATGGAAACTGACGATTTTGTTTTTGAAAAAACATGGAAAATTAGCCCCCTGAATATTGTTGCAATGGCTACATGCCTATGAATATTGTTGTATTTGAAAAAAATAAATCCCAATTAAAAGTAAAAGATTACTATAACATTTTTTAAAATTAAATTCACTTATTTAAACAATAATAATGAGAAATTAAAATAACTTTTACATTCAAAGATAAAACACTATAGATTACATATAAAGAATATACAAATTCCAGCTATTACATCAAAGTTTTTCATATCACTCGAGGAACTGAAGCTAATAAGAAGATTTTATTCCTTCCTCCCAAAATAATCCCAATTAAATAAAAATTTAAAATAACTTGTTAAGAATATATCCTCTATTTATTTTAAAATTTTACATCATTCTATTTATTACAGATTTTTGCATTGTTTTATCTCTTTGACTCTTTACATTTTATATATAAAATGACTTGTTATTTATATCTATTTAATTTTTTACAATGTTTTAGTTTTTCACGCTTTAAAGATAGATGAGGTTTGGAGGTTCTCAAACCTATTTGCAAGACCATTCATATATCTGCATGCATTGGTAAAGGGACATCCACTTGGTGTCTTTCTCCATTTTCATTAAGGATTTGAGCGTAACAGTATTGCTAGTGGTTTATTCCTGGGTATGTCTCCTTTCTTCCACTATGCATCCTCTTGTTGGATTGTAATTCCACTATGCATCCTCTTGTTGGATTGTAAGTGTTCTTTCCTGAGTGCAGGCCCTTGCTGGGTAGTACGTGTTGATTTTGGGTTGTCGTATTATTGTTGTTTAGATACTTGGTGTGGGATAGTTGTCTGGATACTTGGTGTGGGATAGTATCCTGGCTATTTCTGGTTGGAGAGGTATTTTTTTTCTCTTAGATAGCTCTATCCTTCATAGAAAATGCATCCATACCCACTGTTGAGGTACTTCACATCACCATATTGTTTCTTTGTGCTTTCTTCATACTATTCCTCATCTGGGTGGAACACTCTAGCCCCTTGTGTCAGAAAACAAATGCCTCTCGAGAAAGAGACTCTACGTGGGGATCTGGTTGAGACTGCACCAGGGTCAAAGGGACAATTGGAACAAAAGGATCTCAGAATATTTTGGAACAAGTGGTTAAACTCATTTATTATTTCTCGACCCTTCAAAGACATTGGATGCAAATGTTGTTTTAGATGGTAGAGGGTCTTTGGATCCTGGTGTTGCTATTGTTGCGAGCTCTGAGAGAGGATACTTGGTTGAGGGACGTCACTGATTTTTTCATGGACTTCGGACTCTAGTAAAGGAGCTGGGTTTTGATGTAAGGACGAAGATGTCAGGGTGGTGGAGGTTCCTGGGACCTTTTTCTGACATTCACCTACTACTTTCAGGTCGACTTCTTACATTTATGGTGGTTGTTGCTTGAGCATTGGCTCTATTTCTCAGGTGTTGTCTTTTGGCAGTGACCCTTTATTGATCTGACATTCTCACTGCTCCATTTGTTCTTGGCCACTCGGAACTAAACGAGATATTTCCCTCTGTTTCAGTCTTGGGGTCTCAGGCATTTCTGGAAATTATTGGGATTATCTCGCATCTGATGTACCACTGTCCACCCCAGGTTTTTAATTCTCTTGGCTATCCCTCCATGGGTCTTACACAACTCTAGGATCGTTCATATCATGCAAAAAGATCTGTTATGTTGACATCCTTGTTGTACTCATTGTGCATCCTGATTTACATTTATTTCCCTTTTGGGTCACCTGTTGAGGTTTGGTGCAATTAACATTCCTCCATGTATGGACACTCTTGTTATGTGAGGAGGCTCGCGCTGAGGTGGCACCAATTGCACTGTTGGCTATCATTGGATATTACAGTGGCTTGCGAAATAAGGCTCTGGTTGGTCACTAGTTATTTGCAGGTGCTAGGGATATGGAATTGATGGAGTGGGTTTTGACACAACGAACCACCATTCTGGGATATACGCCCAAGGTTAGAAAACTCTTAAATCAGTGGTTCAACTTCCATTTCTTGCATAAGGAGCATGCATATCATATTCTCTCCATGCTATGGGTTCAAGGTCGTAGTTTCTTGCAACTTAATCAGTGGTATGTTGGTTTAACTCTCTCCTAGATACCCCTCAAAATAGACTCATTTGGGTCAAGATTCTCGAACTTCTACTTGAATACTAGAATAGGCGTGCATTGGTGGAGATTGGGAATGTGGTTGGATGCTTCATTTACATTTATCCTCGTATCTTGGGGGCTCATGACAAGAGGGTTGCATGGATTCTTGTGGAGGTGAATTAATCTAGGGGGCTGCTAGGTTGCATTGAGATGGAATAGGACTTGCTTCATACCAGCTAGGGATTGATTATTGGGGGATCCCCTTCTGCTGCTTACTATGCCATTATACGGGCCATCTAATGGAGAGATTCCCACGGCGCTTCCCTGGTGGACAGGAGCCTCGGCGCCATGGAGATCAGGGGCGACCAATGCGGAACTTATATAATACTCCCACTCAACCCAGGTCGAATATAGTTAACCTTTCATCCTTTGATGATATTAATTATGATGATGTTTTAAATTTTTCAATCCATGTTGTTACTAAATATTTGGTTCCGAGCATCTTGTCAGATGGGGGGGGGGGGGGTTGTACAACCTTACCCCCATCATACTGTCACTTTCCCCCTAAACCCTTGAATAGTTTGGCTTTTGTGTCGAGCCCCACAATATTGAACTCTATACAGGTCCCTCTCGACCTTATTGGCTCCTCATCATCTCCACCCCTTTCTCCACAACACCCACCTATTTCCCTCACCTCCTCACAATTCAATGGATAGTGACTTGGGTTTCCTAATTCTCAACCCGTCAATGGACCTCTCTACACTTACTATCCATAATGCCAAACCTCAGGCTGCCTCTCGGGTCATTAGCCCAAATTCGTCTAGAAACATCACCACTCGACATTGTGGGGGGAAGGGCAGTAGAAATTTATGCGACAGATCATCGGGGAAGCGCCTGTTTCATGGTTTTGATGCCTTGTTTGTCATTCCGATACTATATATCTCTTCACCCGGGACACTTAGAGCACAAAGGCCCCATGTGACTGACAAATGACCTCCATTATCTCATTGAATTTGTGTGAATTGGAGGACACTGCCAAAATGTTTCCCCTACGACATCTTATACAAACTATTCGCCCTGTCATACTACTTATCCAAGAGACCATGGTTGACGCTGATCGATCCCTCACATATTTTTGATCCGTCTACCCACACTGGTACATGGTGGCCACTGACTCCATGGGCCTATTAGCAGGATATGCTGCTCTATGGGACCCATACTGGGCCAACTTGAAAGCCCAATGCTTTTTTCCAGGGATATTACTCTCAGGTCACCTTCGCGGCATGACTGAAAAGATTCATATCTGGAATTTATATGCTCCTTATGATGGCAGACTCTGCTTTTGGAATCAGGTGGAGACTTCAGAAATACTTAAGATCGACTCGATGATTATTGCAGGTGATTACAATGTTGTCCTATCCTAGGATGAATTTTGGGGGCCAAATTGCTGTCCTGATCCCGTATCTAAGCACCTTTGCACACTATTTGATGAAAACACCTTATGGACATTCAACCCACACCCATCGAGCCTGCATGGCATAATGGTAGATGTGGTGAGGCGTATATTGGAAAGAGATTGGATCGATTCATGATACACCAAAATTCATTTGAGGTAATGGATAACTTTCACTCCAAAGTGGAGCAGGTATATATATCATACCACTGCCCTATTGTACTCCAATGGAGGATGGAATCGGTGAGAAAGGGTATTCCTTTTAATTTCAATCGAACATGGCTGGAAGACAATGAATTTAATGAAATGGTTAAGACAATCTGGAAATCCTTCTCGACCCATTCAAGCACCATTTCTATTATACATATTAGTGTGAAATTAAAGGACTTAAAAAACCAGGTCAAGGTATGGGAGCATAGAAAAAAGGTGGAGCTATACTGGGAGTTGAAGACAGTGATGGAATAAATCTGTGAGATTGGAGAAAGCATAGCCATAACACCTCCCACTCTATGCACCATTAAAAGACTGAAACATTTGAAGGGAAGAAAAAAACACATCTTACTAATGCAGGAGAAAACATGGAGACTTAACAATCGAGCCATCTAGATACGGGAGAGTGACTGCAACACAATGTTCTTCCATCATTATTCATGTCATAGGCAAAACATCAATGCAATATGGTGCATTAGAGGAGTTGATTGAAACTACAAGATAACATATGCAGAGATACAAAGGGAGGTTGTATATTATTTTAGAAACATATTCTCAAATAGAGGGGGTCACCATAATGAAGATGAACTCTGGGTGGCCGAGGGATACCTAAGAATGTTTGATAGAGAGGAAAATGAATTAGTTTATAAGTAGGTTACCATGGATGAGACTTTGTATTGAAATCCTTCACCAAGGGAAAATTCCCTGGAATGGACGAGTGGATGGGTGAGTTGTTCCTACATTTCTTTGACTTGATGGGACAAGAACTCTTAGATATGGTTGAAGAATCTCGTTGCAAGATATATATTTTTGGAGCTATAGAATCAACCTTTATCACTCTCATACTGAAGGTATCAACACATGACACCTTCTTAGACTTCAGGTCAATTTCCTTATGCAACATCATTTACAAGATTATATCTAAGGTCATTGCTAGGAGAATAAAGGATATATTGTTAGCTCATATCTCTAGAGAAAAGTTTGGCTTTCTACATCAAAGGTCAATTCATGATGCTATTTCTATTGCTCAAGAATTCATTCACATTATACACACGAAAAAATTAGAAGTAGTTGTGGTGAATATTTATTTAATGAGGGCATATGACTGTGTGGACTGGGATTTTCTTCGGATTATCCTCCTGGAGATTGGAATGGAGCTATACAGTGTGGAATGGATCATGGCATGCGTTAAAGATGTATGGCTTGCTGTCTTGATAAACGGTTTCCCAAGTGATTTCTTCAGTGCAAGAAGAGGATTAAGACAAGGATGCTCATTATCACCACTTCTTTTCATACTAATTATGGATGGTATCAGCAGGAAGATTATTCAGGCAAAGCAATTGGGGAATTTCAGGGGAGTGTAGATGACTCCTAAGGTGAGTATCACTCACCTTTTCTTTGTTGATGATATACTTACATTTGGAATTATCTCTAGGACACAGTGGGAGTCCCTCCACAATATATTCATCCGATTCGGTGAGGCTTCTAGCCTCAATGCAAATGGTATGAAATCCTTCCTTATTTATTCAACTGGTGACATGGGCAAGATACAACACATCACCACCATTTACGGGGTGGGCACAAGGTGGTTACAATATGGCTTCTCCTATTTAGGCTTCATACTGAAGCCCTTTGGGTATTGATTGGAATACTGGGCATGGTTGATACATAAATTTGACAGAAAGAGAAAAGGGTGGACCTATCATTGGCTTACTTTGGGTGGGCGATACATCCTTAACCAATCGATTCTGTAACAACTTACCACATATTGCATGCATATATTTATTAGTCTGGCTTATCTATTGTCCAAGATTAGATCTATTATGGATCGTTTATTATTTTATAGTGTAAGGAGTGAAAATAAATACCACTTGATCGCCCGCGGTACCATTGCAAAGCCAAAAGAGCTTGGAGGCTGGGGGATATTGCACACTGCGAATTTTGGCAAATCTCTACTTATTAAATTGCTATGGCATGCCTTCTTTGGATAGGGTATTTGGGCACATATTATCTCAGCAAAATATCATTTACACAAACCGATTTATAAATGGATTAAGTTACTGAAAATAGGCATTAAAAAGGGCTCATACATATAGAGAGGCTTCCAAAAAGTAAAGGAATGGTTCATGCACATAATTTGATGGTCCTTTGGAAATGGTTAAACACTTACTATTGGCAAGGAATTAATTCATGGCGTACCAGATTCAATTGCACTAACAACATAAACAATTAAGGCTTTACACCGGAGGGGACTTCTAATGATATATCAGGCCATTGAGGGGTGGAATGGAGTTCATCCTATATATAGATCCGCATCACAAATTGGTTTGACGGGACTACATTCACAAAAGTAGTATTTATAAATCAATTCCGTCAAAGGAGCAAGCCTTTGCTGGAATGAGAGAGGATACTACCTGAATTGGAATGGACCACTTAGAAAGGGAACTATTGTGGTTGCTGAAAATTATTTTCAGTTCATGAGTGATGCACAGGAATCCACATTGGCAAGTTCATCCATGGCATTGTGGAAATTGAAGGCCCCACTAAAAATGACATTGTTTTGTTGGCTGGCATGGAAGAATAGTTCTGACTTAGGACAATTTATGTAGGAGAGGCTTGCAAGAGTTTGGGGAGGTGTTCTCTCTGTGGTGAGAAGCAATAAATAATTTCACATCTCTTATTCCTTTGCAAGTTTGCATCTAGTATATGGGACGACATATTTGCTTACTTTAAAATTGGTATCAGACATTCCACCACATTGGAACAATGCCTTCGATGGGGGTTAGGTAGGAGGGGCATACACTGTTATATTCCCTCATTTTTCATTTAGGAAATATGGAAGGCCAGGAACCATCTTATTTTCAAAGGGAAACATCTTAATTCTCCCAACATTTGCTCCAAGATCATTGCTTGGAAGGAGTGTATCGAACCCGGAGAGAAGATTCACAAAGATAGTATGGGGAGGCATTTGAGCGCACAGGTCATATTGTCCGCTAGATTTTTATGGCGCGACACAAAGGGGGTGATGTAGTTGTGGTGCCTGACTAAAAACTACTAAACAAGATGTATTGGTATGGAGGCTTGGGATCCAATACCAGCGTGGAATTGGTGGCATTATGCAACATGGTATGGTTTGCCATGAAAAAACAAATTCAAAGAATCCATGTATATGGGGATTCCATGACTGTCATACATGGCATGTCAGGTACTACATCATTTGATACCCCGGATCTTAGGGGCTAGTGGGAGAGGGTGGATGCACTCATTCAATGCTTCACTAATTTCAACATCCAGCACATATACAAAGGAAAAAAATGTCACAGCTAACAACTTATCCAAACAAGGGCTAGAAGA
Source organism: Pinus taeda (assembly GCA_000404065.3). Classification (NCBI taxonomy): domain Eukaryota; kingdom Viridiplantae; phylum Streptophyta; class Pinopsida; order Pinales; family Pinaceae; genus Pinus; species Pinus taeda. Next base: position 39,373 of record APFE030367578.1, read on the forward strand.
TATGGAGGGCTTCATACATTTCACCCTTTTCTCTGATGGCACACCCAATGTGGAGGGGCATATCACTCTTCCTTAATTTGCTGATACTTGTTCTATTTTCAATATACTGTTGAGGCACATGTTTTTTTTCCCTAAGGAAAAATCATAATTTTCATTAATAAGTTGAAAATTACATGTTGTAGATGCTTGAAGCATATGTTGTAAGTGTGGTCATGCCACTGCTTTTGTCGAGCTATAAGAAATAATATTATCCCAAGTTGGGAGATTATTAATGTTTACATATGATATATCTCTCGAACAAATATGAACATAAATAAACAGTGCAAAATCATAAAATACAATCATATTTCATGATAAAACATATAATTAGGGTCTGTCAGCCTCATTCTGTTGTTGGTCTTCATATGGTCAATGATAATATATGTAGAAGTCTTATTCTATCTGCTCATGGATCATCCAGAGCCCCTATGGCTAGTGCATGGCTTCCTTGGATAATTCGTCAGAAACTTGATTGTGTTCCTTGTATATATGATGAAAAGAGATATAATCAAATTGTGTTTTTAGCAGCATAGTCTCATCCAATATATTCTGGAGTGTGTGCACGTGACATGCATATTGTTGGTTAAACCAATTTATGATAAGTTTGGAGTCACCAAAAATCTGAATGCGATGACATCCTTTCTCAAGTGCAAAATATACTAAATGACGGAGTGTAATGAGTTCAAAAAAATTATTAGTTCCATCCCCTAGTCCCATCTATAGAAATTATACCCCCACCACAACCATGTAGTTGTGCAAAACCATCAAAACATGCCCATGGATAATTTCTGTCAATAATCTCAGCAATTATTTACGGACTGTGTGGGACGATCTTTCTTTGGGATATTGTGATAAATAGAGATGAGGTGTACTGTGGCATGAGGCCAACAAGGTTTGATACTAGAGAAGATGTGTTTGTTTCTTTGTAGCCAAATACTCTAGCAAATCAAAATGGGGAGATTTCGAATCCTAGGAGTGTGTGTTTTGGACCACCACAATTGCCATGCTTCCAAAATATTTTCACCTTGCCATCTATATTGAAGTCATAGATTTGTGAGTACATCATGCCAAAAAGAAACAGTAATAGGACAAGTGAGAAAAAGATGATCAATAGATTCTAATGCCTGTTTGCAGAGTATACACCAAGTTGGTCCATGATAAGTTCTCTTTTGGAGATTATCCCTTGTGGGTGCTTTGTTGCGGAGAATGCACCACATAAATAGCTTATCTCTGGGTGGCGCCTTCAATTTCCATAGTACACTCCACCACCAATTAGATGCAGGGGGTTTATGACCAGAGTAGATAAGTAGATAACCATTCTTTGGGGAGTAATTACCATTCTGTGAGTGTGCCCAATTTAGCTCATCCTCCCCCTCAGTGATCCAGACATGAGATTCAGTAAGAGAATTAATATAAGATTGCCAATTATTATGCCATATGGGAGGAATACCCAAATGGTCTGCAAATTTCCAGGCTTGGTTGAAGATAGTAGAATTCTCCTAGTCAACAATATGGGAAAGTCTAGTGATACCAGTATTAGTGAGGAAGTGAAGTAACTCCTATGGTAACTGATAAGCATTCCCACATCCAAACCAGGGATCCAAACCAACGAACAACGTTTCCATTCCAAATCCTCCAGGTTAATCCATCTCGAATGAATGTAAGTGAGTTGAGTACCACTCTCCAAACCGTGGATATATTTGTTCTGTTCCAATCTGGTTTCTTGATCTAATAAAGAGTATGGAGTGTGTAAATGTACTTCTGAGTGACCACCTATGACCATAGGTTCTTGGAAGTGAGATAATTCCATCCTATTTTTGCTGCTAAAGAACTTGCAAAGGCTTCTAATTTTTTCATGCCCCATCCACCCCATTTCTTTGGAAGCGCTATTATGTCCCGTTTGGCCCAAGCAAAGGTGTGACCTTCTTGTTTTCTCTTCCACAAAAATATACAACACAATTCTTGTATTCTGTGCAGTATGCCCCTCAAAATCCAAGCTAGAGACATCCAATACACCGGAGTAGCTTCCAATACTTATTTGATGAGAATGAGTTCACCTTCCTTTGAAAGCCATCTATGATGCTAGATATTCAGATGCCTTTCGATTGTTTCCACTAGCTAAACCCGATTAGTTATCTTGTACTTAATAGGCTTGAGTATAAATCCTAGATATTTAAGCCCATCATCAAAGGGGAGGATAGTATAAGGAAAACTCTGGTGTGATGTGTGGATTTAATTCAAATAGAAGCCACTAGCTAAACCCGATTGTTTCCACTAGCTAAACCCGATTGGTTATCTTGTACTTAATAGGCTTGAGTATAAATCCTAGATATTTAAGCCCATCATCGAAGGGGAGGATAGTATAAGGAAAAATCTGGTGTAATGTGTGGATTTAATTCAAATAGAAGCCAACAATTGTCAGTGTCAATTTAAGTTGGTTTCATTCCACACAGGTAGCAAAACAAAAAGATTTGAGAATAGAGGAAAATGTTTTAATGTCTCCAGTCGATCCATTAAGAAATATGAGAACATCATCAACAAAAAGGAGGTGGGTAAGGATGCAACTGTTGGTAATCTTAATACCCATCAATCTGCCCAGTCTTTTTCCTCAGATATGTACTGACTCAACCCTTCCATGACCAACAAGAAAAGAAGTGGTGAGAGTGGACAGACTTGTCTAATGCCTCGTTCAACATGAAAGAAAGGTTAGGCAGAACCATTAATCATAACACTATATGAAACATTAGAAATAAAACACATAATCCATTGAATGAAACTTAAAGGAAAGCCCAAGTGAGTCAATAGCATTCTTAGGTAGAGCCAACTAGTTTAGTCAAAAGACTTAGCCAAATCTATCTTGGGAATCATACCTTTTAACCTATTGATCTTAATGGAGTGAAGGACCTCCTATGCAGTACCAACTGCTTCGTGAATCTGTCGGTGGTTGAGGAAAACAAACTATTCTAGAGATATATGCTCAGATAAGATAGGTTTAAGGCGGTTGGTAGTAATCTTTGCAATGATCTTATATATGAAATTATGGAGTGAGATAAGCCGGAAATCATTGAAGGTCTGGGGATCATCTAATTTGGGTATGAGAGCAATGAAGGTAGAATTAAATGCATCATCCATTTGGCCACTAACCTGACATTCTTCAATAACCTGAAGAATTTCATTACCCAAAAATTCGAATAGGGCAAGATAAAATTCAATTGTCCAACCATCCGGTCCAAGGCTCTTATATTTCTTGAACCATTTGAGAGTGCCTTTCATTTCTCCCGGAGTAACAGGCAGTACAAGCTCCTCTGCTACTTCATGATTTACAAATCTAGGGAACAACCCTACCACCTTGATGATCTCTGCAAGGGTAGCATCCTATGGATCTTTGTAAAGATGACTGGAATGTGATGTAATGAGGGTAGCCAATTGATTAAAAGTCTTTACCCGGAGGCCAGTGTCATCCTCCAAATGCCAGATGGTATTTATGGCCCATCGACCATTTTCATACTGATGATAAAACTTTGTATTGTTATCCCCAGACTGAAACCAAATAGCACAACTCCAGAGTCTCCAAGTTTCATCTCTGTCCTTTAGTATTTTGTTCCAGTCTGCTTCAATTTTAATTAGTTGATCTTTAGCTTCTGAGGTTTCAAACCCATGTCCACCCTTATCCACCACATTTGCAAGTTCAGCTTCAATGTCTTTAAGAATATGGTCATCCTTAGCTCTTTTTTGTTTGGCCCATTCAATAGATTTGTGTTTAAGACAAAACATCTTTTTAGCAAATTCTTCAAAAATAGACTGACCAAGAACAGGTGGGTGAGCTTTCCAATAATTAGTGACCATGTTAGTGTACCCCTCATCCTTGAGCCAGGTCGAGTTGAATTTATAGGGGGCTTTTGGCTTACGATTAACACTAGAAAATTCAAGGTAAATATGGGAGTGATCAAACAAGCCACCTAAGGCCACCCATTTCCTATACAGAGATAAATGGTCCAAAAGGGGTTTCTTAACAAGGAATCAGTCCAACCTTCTGGCAAGCATAACCTCTCCAGTCCTTCGATTATGTCAAGTAGGTTGGATCTGAGCCATAGGAATATCAATAAGGTGATGGTCCTCCAACAATGAACTGATATGATCAGTTAGTGGGTCAATCTGTGCATTGTGTCCCCAGGATTCCGCATGGCCAATATAGAAATTAAGATCACCTCCAAGAATGGTATTGTCAGCTTGCATGTATGAGTGATAAAGGGGATTTTTCCAAAAGTAATCATAGTTGATGCAAATTCCATAAACATTGATCAGTCTAAATTCCTTCCCAAGATCAGAGGTAAATATATTTGCTCCAATAATACCCTCCCCCCCAAATATTAAGTAGCTTTACAATCAAAGGTTATAACCAAATTCCATGCCACCAGATCATCCTCAGACATCAAGTGCATACAAGTGCCAAATGGATACAAGAGCTTCTAGAGAGGGGTTGATCTAGTCAATAAGCACAAGAGTTTCATGTATGTATATAATGTCCACCTTTTCAAGCTCAAGTAGTCTTCTGAAGGCTAGTTTTTTGGTAGGACTAGCCATCCCATGACAATTAAAGGATAACCACTTCATGGAGAACCAGGGGGGAGAGGTCAATCCTTTAAGGAACTTGTTAGTTGGGAGTTATCGGCCATGTGCTACCTCCAATCCATCTTGGAATATAGCCTTGGGCATATTGGAGTATCTGCCTCGAGGGGATTTTGTAGGTGTTGACTGTGCTGGACCTGCCAACATGTCAGGGGATCTCCCCAGTAAGAAGTCCCAACTAGACCTCAGACAGTTTGGTTTATGAGTCCCAATAGTGGGTCATACGATATCAACTTGACCACGGTTGCTTTCAGAGGCAAGTAAGATGTCCCTAGTTGTAGCAAGGATGTGACATGCGCAGCAAGCCAAGGAAGGTGCATGAGTGATCCTAACACACTGAAGGTGGAATGAGTGCACTTCTTGGAAACTTGTGTGAAAACACAACTTAGAAGGGGACACACGAGCAAAGATGCATCACAAGATGGAAGGAAGGTGAACCAAGAATCCAAAGTCATGGTTAAACCCACAATGCATTTCAGTAAGGTTCATATATACATATACAAAAAGAGTATATACATACATGCGTAAGAAAATAGATACATATATTGTTAGAGTAAACAAGTCAACTGAAATACAATAACAACATATGCATGAAATGTGTTGGCTCTGTTATATTAAGAAGTGAAAGTTCCAATCATAGAGTACAAGCATGACCATCCACTAGTCTCGATAATGGAATGTTATAGTCACTGTCGCCTGCTCCTCCAAAGAGATGTACTAGCTTTGCATAGTGGAGACGCCCAAGCTCGTTACAATACTTTCCATGATTTCTCTAAGATACACCTATTGGAAGCTTGGCTGACCAAAAGACTATACAATGAGTTATGAGGGACTATATATAGCAAAGGGTGGGGTAACCCTTGACAATCCCCTTTGTGATTGTTCATCTACCCTCATGACTCTTCAACTACTCCGTGACTGTTAGATTCAACTATTGACACTTGAAATTCCACTTGACAAGACGTGACATACAATCTGCACATGTACCCATGTGAGACAAAATAGGCCTAAGCAAGCCATGCAAGACATCACTATGACTTGGACAACTATGGGAAGACCAACTCTTCGACATCCTCATGATGGTCGAAAGTAGCGAACTGATGTCAAGCTCGGTAGTTTGTGATGGTGTCCGTGTACTCTGTGGTGACATCTTTCTGGAAACAAACTCCTTCCTCTATTGCATCCAGGTACACTAATCTAGCTTCTCTGTCCAACTCGTCTAATAGCATGTGCATCATTGTCTTGAGTGCGACCAAACTAGTGACATACTGATGCATGATGTTTGCACTAATCGTCAATTCTGTGCTGGTGGCTATGCACATCATCTCGTCAAAGGACGAGTCAAGCTCTAGTCGGACTTGTGCCTTTGTCTTTGCCTCAGTGAGTGTCCCGATAGATGGGATCGCATGTGCGTGCACAACAACATCCATGCTTATGAATGCCCATGCATGGGAAGCCTGCAAACTAGTGATGAGCTGCAGGAGTTCTTCATAGTTCTGGATCTGGCTCCAGATACGTGCCTTCAGCTTGACCGCTCTAGGCTTCATCATCTTGGGAAAGTGTAATGGGGCTCCCTTGTATCTCATTATCCATGTTTGAATGTGGTCGACATCAGTATGCAAGTTTGACAAGATATGTGCTCTCTCAGCACATCACTATTGTAAACCATTGAGATGAAAAACTGCCTTATGCACAGTACCAAATTTGGAGTACAACACCCACATGAATATTTCAAGGGATGATACTTCATCCAATGTCGCCTTATTCACCTCTGCTCGAGCGAATGCTGTAACTAGTTCTCCTCCCTTCTTCATCATTTGTAACTTCTTAGCCATTCGATCATTCTCCACTATCAAGAAGCAAACACTCAAGCTAGTGGCTTCAACATATGCTCTGGTAGCATTGGTCAATGTTGTTGGATGCTTGCACACGTCAAATACGATCACTCGTTCCTCAAACTATGCAGGAGATGTGTGGTCATCTGGAGTAGACACTTTGCATGGTTGCACAACTTTATGCTGCGACTCGTCCAGTGATATGTTGTGCATCTCTTCTTCCAAATTGCCTCCAAGGATCTCATTGTCTCCTTGGTCGGTCGGGACTTGCTCTACTTCCAAATCGGTGAAGCCAGTGGGTCAACCTCTTGTTGGTAAGGCATGAGGTCGATTTCTTTCTCTAACTCTGGCTGCTCCATCTCTGTATCCATCTTCTCAAGTGCTCATTCAATATCTTGAGCAAAGTCGCGCTCCTGCAACTGCTCACCCTGCCTGCTTGGTGCCAGTTATTCGGATGAGTCGACTACCTGTACGGGCATAGTTTCATATGTCTATACATGTTGTGCCCCCTACTATATCTATCCTTGTCGTGCTTCATTCTCTGGTCTGCAAAGCTCCTGTTCCTTCCAGAGTTGCTCCTTCAACTCATGCAAGTCCTTCACTATTTCCTCCATCCTTTGTTTTTCTCTCTGCCTTTGCGCGTTCCTCCTGTTGTGTTGTTGCCTCTTCACCTGTATTTCCAAGTCTTCTTTATGCACAAGTGGGTATGCTCTGAACTTGCAGCTTTGTTCTACCTCCACACTGTTGACAATCTTTCTCTTTTCCTTTATCATGCATCGGTATGTTTACCTCCGTTGCTGCTACTGGTGCTCTCCTGGATGTTGCTTCACACTGCTTTGCTAACCATTCCACAACGATGCCGACTGGTTCATTCGGCCTGGAGAAGCTGTGACAATATCTCCATGGGTCTTCCTCTGCCCAATGACATGCCCCGTGGCTCCACAGAAGTTGTACTCGTATGCAGTGATCCTTCACCAAACAATGCGGGTCATACAGATTATAGCTTCAGGTGTCGAAAGGATATTTCTTACACTCTTTTGCTTCAGCATCCGCATGCTTGAGATTTTGTATCTCCTAAAATCTGATCTGCAAAGGAAGAGTGGGCCAAGGTGCCTTCTTCTTTCGGTGTAGCCTAGCTGACGGTCCTGCCTAGATGTGGTACAATACTTCTTGCATGATGAGCTTGTCTATGGAAAACTTTGGCAAAACATGAAGAGGCTTCTCCGCACTGTACATCCATATGAAGGTGTCGGACAGTGAGGCATACTAATCCACTATGTCGATCAGTGCTTCCATTGCTTCCTTTGACATGTAAGGTGGATCTTGCTCAAATATCATCTTGTACACTGGGGTGACAAAATGATCTGATAGCTGTGTGATAACCCCTCTGATGCTGCACTCAGAAAACAGTTTACAATAAATATTGACAGAGGTTTCCACTGATGTCCATGCCTACTTCAAGCCCAAGAAATCCTGACAGGGAAATGTAGATTTCTTCTTGTTGACCTTTGGGCGACTGCTGAGCTCCTGTTACTTATTCCTTGAGCCTGTGAGCCAACATGTTGGACTAGTTGCATGCTTTGCCTTCACTAGCCAGTTGGTCCAACGTGATCACCCAACTCTGTGAGAAAGTTTCCATGCTCTCTTGGCCGTACAAGAGGCATGCAAAGATGACCAAGTATTGATACGCCTTCCACAATATCTTTGGCCTGTAAATCTGGTTGGGTGTCATCCTGAATTTGGTTGGCTCTTTCAACTAGTTCTTAAAGACATCCCTGGAGTTGGAATTGTTGTTGGGTATGCTGAAGGGTGTCTCCATGGTGATCACTAGATTTGGCAAGTGGTACATCTGCTGATAATCCTGTGCCCTGAAGGTAGCAATCTATGTCCCGTTGACACTGCTCAATATCATTGTCTCGGGATCAATGTGCGAGACAATCCATTGTATCATGTCCACACATAGGAACATAGGATACCTACATGCAATTCGGTACAAACTAGACTTGTGAATGTTCACATAGACTTGGTGGTTTTCAATATTTTCCCCAAATGTGCCTGAGAATGCATCATTGACCTCTTGCCATTTCATCTTGATGTCTTTGTTTATGATCAACTTGGTGTCTTCGTATATTGGAAAACTCATAGACACTCGCTCCATTGTTGCTCCAGTTGCACTTCTGTCGATGTCCTTTCACACTGCTCTCTTAGAGGCCATTGATCTTGAACTGTTGAGAGACGGACGAACACTTACTATATCTAGAGACATAGTGACAAGCATGGCAAGAAATCTGTTAGCTAAAACCAAAGAAAACTTGAGGGATGACATGCAACATACCTGGGGGGATGCTGGCAAGGATTGCGCAATTTTAACTGAGAGGCTGGGAGACTAACTGCCAGAACTACGGAAAAGGCAGTCTGGACTATCGGGAGGCTGGTTCACTACCAGAATTGCACAATGCACAATCTAGACTGGCCTGCTGGGTGTTGAGATTGCACAATGCGTAGTTTCAGTTGGCAAGTGATGCATGCCCAGGTACTACATTGCGCGATTTTTTGGGCCAGCAGTCACTGCATCTCGTAATTGTGCAAAGCCAAACTAAAGGCTAGTGATTTAGCTAGATTTGCGCATTTTCTGGGAGGAAGGAAGAGCCTTCCCTCTCAGAATTGCACAATGATGTCTGGGTAAGGTAGAGTCCAGGCCAAGGCTGCCCAGACCTGTCGACGGGAAACTAAAACCATATGAAGGCATGAATGCATGGCGACATTGAGTGTAAGTAAGAGTGAATGATCATGCATGCAAATAGTGAATGAAAGATTCAAAAAATGAAACAACATGCATGTGTGTGAAATGAGTCACTGAATTGACGACCGTTCATGCAAATTAGTGTCATGCATGCAACAACAATGAGATGCTAGCGAACAGTGAAACTGTGCTTATATAGGCTAACAAGCATGCAAATGAAAACAGGTGTTCACAGAAATCAAATAGACAACACTCGCACAAGTCAAAACACAAAAGCGATAGAAATGTTGCAAAAGACAAGTTAAGCGGACTTACCCAGAAATAACTGAGTTGGATGTGTCGAAGGCTTCTGGATGTGCTGTTGGATGTCAAATCTTCAAGATCGATGTGAAGAATGAGCTCTTAAGTGTCAAATAAATAATTTTGAGGCTCATGACGCGAATGCCACAAATCTAGGAAAAAGCGACACTTGGAGGAAAGTTTCCAAAACGATCTTTGCATGTAACCTCCAACTGCTAAAAATAGATCCCTAAAATCTATGGATGCTTTTTGCATTTTGCTTTATTCTATTTCGGGAAAAAGAAGCCCATGCATGTAAGTAAATTTTTCTTGGTCCCGGAGGGAACCGGTCAACCTGAAGGAACATGCAACAACCTGCTTGACTGAGAGGGATTTTTGCACAATTTATGGGAGGAAGTTGAGTTGGTTGTCCAAAGGGATTGCACAATTTATGGGAGGAACAACTGATTGTTGCCCAAAATTTCACAATTTCTGGGCTGAGCTGCACTGCTGGGCCAGATTGCGTAGTTTTCACTAGGAAGACTGTTTGACAGAATTGTACAGTTTCTGGGACCAACAGGTCGTCAGTTAGATTTATGCAATTTCTGGAGAGAACGCTGGTTCCCCTCTAGAATTGTGCAATTTCTTGAGGGAGCTGCTCAGCCAACAGCTAGCCCAAGTACGGAGTGTCAGCCTATGAGGGAAGTGAAGCAAGCTATCATGTAAAGGTTGGCAAGCTGCTGAAAAACCAATGAAGCTCATGTACTTGATAGTGCAAGACATGTTGCTGAGGATGGTTGGTAGGGAGGCTCCAAAACAAAGCAAAGGAAAAATTTTAGAGGGTGTTTGTATCCACTACAACACTTGACAACACACTGGAAGAACTCCATCTCTATGAATGAACCTTGTTCATGAAAAACAAGTCTAACACCTCCAGAAGTATTGTTCAGTTCTCTGTTCATCTTAGTTTCCACACTTGCTTGATTGTAAGATGTAGCATCTACCAAGCCCTTGGTCAGTTGACACACATTCCAAGCCAAGCCAACATAGTTGTTTTGATTGGGGATGAGGGGTATATTAGTGCACACACAGTATGGTCGTCAGAGTCTTAGTTTCATCTTTGATGTTGCTCCACTGGCAGCAGGCCTGGACAATACCCCAATGGGTCACGCAAGAACACAAGCATCGCTCCGCTACCAGTGAGCCTAGTGAGTACCTTGGCGGAGTTACTTGCATCACCTCTCTACACAGGAAGCCTTTCTCTTCTTTCACCTTATTCATTTTTCATTTTCATTTTTTTTAATTTTCACTTTTCATTTTTCATTTTTGTAGCTGTGCATAACACTTATTCATTTCAGAGGTAAAAAAGGGATCCAACTTATTGATAGCAGAAGAGGTTTTTCCTTTAGATGAGCATTTTATGTATATAGCTCTGATGTGCTTGTTAAGGTTTTCCCCCTCACCTTACTCTACTTGGCTGAGCTAACAAGGATTAACCCAAAAACAACCGACTAGAGTAGGTGACACTAGTTAGTGTGCAAGTGTTGTGTTTTCACCAAGGTTCACTTCGAACAGTACATATTTTCCATTGGAATATCATGGACTAAAGATAAGAAGTTCTTCATACAGAGGCAAGATAGTAGATAACCAAGTATTGATAACTGCACAAATCCTCTTATACTTTACCCATATTGTTTCAAGAGTCACACATGGTTTCATGTGAAACTAACCTATGAACATAAAACAAGCAAACAAACAACAAAACAAAGCAAGAGTAGAAGTAAATGCGTAAGCAAAGCGAGTAAGCAAACAAGCATGCAAACAAACAAACATGCAAGCTAAGAGGCAAACATATATGCAAGCAAAAAAAGCCAAAAGCAAACACTATCCCTACTCCTAAGCTAACAGTGCATGGGTCTAATCACATGAAGTGATACTTCCAATGTAGCCACTGGCGCATTTATTGACCCATGTTGGTGAAGGCATGGTTCGTGAATAACACATTTGTGCAAACTAGAAAACCTGAAAGATATAACAATGAAGACCAACACACTCCAAGTTTATATGTGTCCACATAACATAAGTGAGTGCAAGTGTGTGACATGAAATCTATGGACTTTCCATGATGTTGTGCGACACTGCGTGCAACTATTAAGCATACACATACTCTTGACTGTGACATGCAAGAAAAATAAAGAAACAAAGACAAATTGCATTGTGCACGTGTGCTTGCTATGTTAGATTCCTCCAATGCATGAGCGATGGGATCATGTAGTCCGAGTGGAGGAAGTATAATCTGTGTGCGATATTGATCTTCAATGCATACACATGAGTGATGAGGAGCCTCGGGTGTTTTAACAATTTTCTAATCGGAAGTGAAACCAACTTCAGGACAACGAGGGCCTGACATAACTATCAAATCGGGCTGAAGTGCCTTGACAGTCTGTGGAGTTTTGACTTCGTCGACAGATAGATCATCATAAAGAGGTGGCTTGGAAAAATCAACTGTGATATAATCATCATCGTGATTGAATACGTGAGTAAATAGATCATGACAGCTATGATCAGCAAAATCAATGATTTCATCGTCATCCTCATGATCTGATGAATCAAACAAAGGGGTAGATGAGAAGAGAAAAAATTCACCCTCTGTGTTTCCGGAAAAAGAAGATGAAAAATCAAGTGGATTTTCAATGAATAATTTGTCCTCTCCGTTTTTGGATGATGGACTGACATCCGATGTGTTTTTGGAATGATCAACAATGGTTGCATCCGTAGATGGAGATACACATGCAAAATCATGGATGGTAGGATCACCAAAGATTTCAAGAAAGAACGAAGGAGGCTCGGACAAAAGGGAGTCATCCTTTGCCGAGGGTTGATGCTCAAGCTCCCATTCATACTCTTCATTAATGACAACACTGGTTGGTTGTGCAACACCAACTCCATCAATAGCTTGATCCTTGTTCACAACAAGTGTAGAGTCCGGAATGGAAGAACACAAGACAGTGCAATCGAGAGGATCAACATAACACGAAGATGGAGGTTGAGGTAAAACTGGCATGTGAGAACCCATGGATTTCACAACTAAATCCGTGCGAAAATTGAGTGAAATGATGTTGGGAGGATGTGACTATTGAACAAATGTGTGTGCCTATTCTCCCACATCTCTCTGCGGTGGTAGAACTATTTGATGAGGGGACTACAGACAGTCACTTGTGACAACAACCGTGTCCATTTGTGATTGCGCATCTCCATCACCCAAGTATGTTGAGCAGGGTTTGGGATTGAAATTTATTTTCAGATTAATAGATTTGGTAAGATAGTACTCAACTCTGTCCATGAGATACTGGAATTTCATCTCGCTTTTCGGAGCTTGAAACTGTAACACACGGAAGCGGTGGTAAAATTCCATAGGTGCTTCATGCGGGGCCTTCCATTGTTGTAATAGTTTTTTGTCAAGAGGTTCTAGATCAAAATGATAGAAAGTAGATTCAATGAGATTGCAAATCTGCTCAAGTGAGTGCACACTACCAGGAGATAGACTCCAACATCACCATTGTGGAGATTTGTGAAGTGTGTATGCAAGAAGCAGACTGACCTCTTCTGCATAGAACTCGTCTGCATCATCAAGGAATGCATAGAAGTCTTCAAAGTACTCAGGCTAGGCTACTTCACCTTCACCATCATATGTGAATTCAAACAAGAGATCAAAAGACTCGCTCGTGACGTTGATAGGTCCGCGTGCGAAACACATGGAGAAGGGATGAGTCTGATAGAATCCATGATAGATGTACAGAGGTTCAAGACAGGATGAGAGGACATAGCCTGTCATTTGGCCCTCCTTCTAGCACCATAAATGTTGACGGTGCTAGACCCGCCAACATGTCAAGGGATCTCCCCGGTAAGAAGTCCTAACTAGACCTCAGGCCATTTGGTGTAGGAGTCTCAGCAGTGGGTCATACAGTATCACCTTGACTGCAGTTTCATGCAATGGCAAGTAAGATGTCCCTGTTGGTAGCAAGGGTGTGATATGTGCAACAAGCCATGGAAGGTGCATGAATGGTCCTAACACACTGAAGGTGGAATGAGTGCACCCCTTGGAAACTTTATGAACACGCAGCTTAAAAGGGAACACACGAGAAAAGATGCATCACAAGCTGGAAGGAAGGTAAACCAACAATCCAAAGTGATGGTTAAACCCACAACATATTTCAGTAAGATTCATACATACATATACATAAAGAGTCTATACATGCATGCATAAGAAAACAGATACATATATCATTAGAGAAAACAAGTCAACTAAAATACAATAACAACATATGCATGAAACGTGATGGCTCTGGTATATTAAGAAGTGAAATTTCCAATCATACAGTACAAGCATGACCAACCACTAGTCTCGATAATGAAACGTTACAGTTACTATTGCCTGCTCCTCCAAAGAGATGTACTAGCTCTGCACAGTGGAGAGGCCAAGGCTCGTTACAATACTCTCCAACCTTTCTCTAAGATACTCCTATCGGAAGCTTGGCTGACCAAAATCCTATACAATGAATTATGAGGGGTTATATATAGCAAAGGGTGGGGAAGCACTTGACATTCTCCTTTGTGACTGTTTATCTACCCTCATGACTCTTCAACTACTCTAAGAGTATTACATTCAGCTATTGAAAATTGAACTACCACTTTACAAGACATTACATACAATCTACACATGTACCTATGTGAGACAAAATAGGCTTGAACAAGCTATGCAAGGCATTACTATGACTCAGACAACTGTGGGAAGACCAACTCTTCGACATCCTCACAATGGTCGACAGTAGCGAACTAATGCCAAGCTCGGTAGTCTGTGATGGTGTCTGTGTACTCTGTGGTGACATCTTTCTGGAAACGAACTCTTGCCTCTGTTGCATCCGGGTACAATGCTCTAGCTCCTCTTTCCAACTCGTCTAATAGCATGTGTGCGTCATTGTCTTGAGTGTGGCCAAACAAGCGACATACTGATGCATGATGTCTACACTGATCACCAAGTCTGCGCCGATGGCTATGCACATCAGCTCGTCAAAGTACAAGTCAAGCTCTAGTCGAACTTGTGCCTTTGTCTTTGCCTCGATGAGTGTCCTAATAGATGGGATCGCATGTGCATGCACAATAACATACATGCTTCTGAATACCCGTGCATGGGAAGCCTGCAAACTAGTGATGAGCTGCGGGAGTTCTTCTTAGTTATGGATCTGACTCCAGATATGTGCCTTCAACTCGACCGCTCTGGGCTTCATCATCTTGGGCAAGCTTAATAGGGCTCCCTTGTATCTCATTGTCCATGTTTGCATGTGGTCAACATCAATAGGCAAGTTTTACAAGATATGTTCTCTCCTAGCACATCGTTGTTGCCAACCGTTGACATGGACAACTACCTTATGCACGACACCAAACCTAGAGTACAACGCCCGCATGAATGTCTTAAGGGATGATATTCCATTCAGTATCGCCTTCTTCAACTTTTCTCGAGCAGATGTTGTAACCAGTTCTCCTCCCTGCTTGGCCGTCTGAAACTCATCCATTCTCTCATTCTTCGCTATCAAGAAGCGAACACTCGAGCTAATGGCTTCGACATATGTTCTAGTAGCGTCAACCAATGATGCTGGATGCTTGTGCATGTTAGATACGATCACTCGTTCCTCAAAATGCATGGGAGATGTGTGGTCATCTGGAGTAGACACTCTGCGTGATTGCGCAACTCTATGCTATGACTCATCGAATGATATGTTGTGCATATCTTCTTCTGGATTGTCTCCAAGGATCTCAGTGTCTCCTTGGTCGCTTGGGACTTTCTTTGCTTCTGAATCCAGTGAAGCTGGTGGATCGACCTCTTGGTGGTAAGGAATGAGGTCGATGTCTTTCTCTAACTCTGGTTGCTCCATCTACATATCCAGATTCTGCTCAAGTGCTTATTCAATCTCTTGACCAAAGTCCTGCTCCTGCGACTGCTCACCTGACCTACTTGGTGCCAGTTGTTCGGATGAGTCAACTACCTGTACGGACACAGTTTCATTTGTCTATACATGTTGCACCCCCTGATGTATCTGTCCTTGTTACACTTCCTTCTCTGATCTGTGCAGCTCTTATTCCTTCCGGAGTTGCTCCTTCAACCTTCACTATTTCCTCCATCCTCTATTTTTCTCTCTGCCTTTGCGCGTTCCTCTTGTCATGTTGTTGCCTCTTCGCTTGTATTGCCAAAGTTAATTTCTGCATAAGTGGGTCTGCTCTGAACTTGTAGCTTTGTTATGTCTCCGTGTCGTCGACAATATTTCTCTTGTCTTTGTTGCGTGCCGGTATGTTTACCTTTGTTGTTGTTGTTGTTGGTGCTCTCCTGGATGCTGCGTCATGTTGCATCACTAACCATTCCATCGCAACATTGACTGGTTCACTGGGCCTAGAGAAGTTGTGAAATATGTCCATTAGTCTTCCTTCGCCCAATGACACGCCCTGTGGATCCACAAAATCTGTACTCTTGTGTAGTGACCCTTGACCAAACAATGCGGGTCATACATATTGTAGCTTCGGGTGTCGAAAGGATATTTCTTGCACTCTTCTGCTTCGGCATCCACATGTTTGAGATTTTGTATCTCGTACAACCTGATCTGTAATGGAAGAGAGGGACAAGGTGCCTTCTTCTTCCAGTGCAGTGTAGTTGACAATCCTTCCGAGATGTGGTACAATACTTCTTGCATGACGAGCTTGTCTATGGAAAACTTCGGCAATACATGTAGAGGCTTCTCCACGTTGTACATCCATATGAAGGTGTCGGACGGTGAAGCATACCAATTCGCTATATCGATTAGTACCTCCATCATTGCCTTTGACGTGCAAGGTGGATTCTACTCAAATATCATCTTATACACCGGGGTGAAAAAATGATCCGACAATTGTGTGATAACCCCTCTGAAGTTTCATTTGGAAAACAGTTTACAATAAGTATTGACAGAGGTTTCCACTGATGTCCATGCCCACTTCAAGCCCGGGAACTCTTGACAGGCACAGATTGCATCCAAGATGTAGGTGGACATCTAGATTTATTCTTGGTGACCTTTGGGCAGCTCCCGAGCTCCTATTACTTGTTCCTTGAGCCTGTGAGCCAACATGTCGGACCAGTTGCGTGCTTTTCCTTCACTGCCCAGTTAGTCCAACGCGATCACCCAACTCTGCGGGAAGGTCTCCATACTCTCTTGGTCGTACAAGCAACATGCAAAGATGACCAAGTATTGATACGCCTTCCGCAGTATCTTCATCTTTTAAATTTGGTTGGGTGTCATCCTGAATTTGGCTGGCTCCTTCACCCAATTCTTCAAGATATCCCTAGAGTTGGCATTGTTGTTGGGTATGTGGAAGGGTGTCTCCATGGTGATCACTGGCTTCGGCAAGTTGTACATCTGTTGATAATCCTGTGACCTGAAGGTAGCAATATTTGTCCCACTGACACTCCTCAATGTCATCGTCTCAAGATCAGTGCATGAGATAATCCAATGTATCATGTCTGTGCATGGGAACGCAAGATACCTGCATGAAATCCGGTACAAGCCAGACTTGTGAATGTTCATATAGACTTGACGGTCTTCAAGATTTTCCCCAAATGTGCCTTAGAATGCATCATTGACCTCTTTCCATTTCAGCTTGATGTCTTTATCTATGATCAACTTGGTGTATTTGAATATAGGCAAACTCATAGACACTCACTCAACTATTGTTCTAGTTGCGCTTCTATCGGTGTCCTTTGACCTTGCTCTCTTGGAGGCCATTGATCCTGAACTTTTGAGAGACAGACGAACACCTTCTATATCTGGAGACATGGCGACATGCATGGCAAGAAATCTATCATCTAAAACCAAAGAAAACTTGAAAGATGACATGCAACATACCAAGGGAACTGCTGGCAAGGATTGCGCAATTTTCACTAGGAGGTCAGGAGACTCACTGCCAAAATTACGCAAAAGGTAGTCCAGATTGTCGAGAAGCTAGTTGACTACTGGAATCGTGCAATGTGTAATCCAGACTACCCTGTTGGATGTTGAGATTGCGCAGTGCACAGTTTCAGCTGGCAAGTGATGCAGGCCGAGGGACTGCATTGCCCAATTTTCTGGGCCAACAATCACTGCCTCTTAGAATTGCGCAAAGCCAGACTAGAGGGCAGTGACTAGCTAGATTTACGCATTTTCTGGGAGGAAGGTAGAGCCTTCCCTCTCAAAATTGCGCAATGTTGTCCACGTAAGGCAGAGTCTAGGCCAAGGTTGCCCAAACCTGTCGGCGGGCAACTGAAAGCATATGAATATGTGAATGCATGGCGATGCTAAGTGTAAGTAGGAGCGAATGATCATGCATGCAAAAACTAAATGCAAGATTCAGAAAAGGGAAAAACATGCAAGTGTGTGAAACGAGTCGCTGAATTGGCGATCGTTTGTGCAAAACAGTGTCATGCATGCGACAATAGTGAAATGCTAATGAAAACTGAAATAGTGCTTATATAGGCTAACATGCATGCAAACGACATCAAGCGTTCACAAAAATCAAGTAGACAAGACTCACACAAGCCAAAACACAAAAAGCGACAGAAATGCTGCAAAAGACAAGTTAAGCGGACTTACCCAGAAATAGTTGAGCTGGATGTTTTGAAGACTCCTCCATGTGTTGTGGGATGACAGAGCTCCAAGATGATGTGAAGAATGAGCTCTAAAGCGTTGAATAAATAAGTTTGACGCTCATGACGCGCATGCCACAAATATAGGAAAAAGTGACACTTAAAGGAAAGTTTCTAAAACGATCTTTGCATGTAATCTCCAGATGCTAAAAATAGATCCCTAAAATCGAGGGATGTTTTTTGCATGTTACTTTTTACTATTTCGGGAAAAAGCAGCCTGTGCATGCAAGTCAAATTTTCTCAGTCCTGGAGGGAACCAGTCAACCTGAAGGCACATGCAACAGCCTGCTTGACTGAGAGGGATTTTTGGCAATTTCTAGGAGGAAGCTAGGCTATCTGTCCAGACGGATCTGACTGCTGCCTAAAATTGCACAATTTCTGGGCTGAGCTGCATTGCTGGGCTAGATTGCGTAGTTTTCACTGCATAGGTTGTTTGACAGGATTGCACAGTTTCTGAGCCCAGCAGGCTGTCAGTTAGATTTGCACAATTTCTGGAGAGAAGGATGGTTCCCCTCCAGAATTGCACAATTTCTCGAGGGAGCTGCTCAGCCAACACCTAACCCAAGTCCGGAGTGGCAGCCTGTGAGGGAAGTGAAGCAAGCTATCATGCACAAGCTGACAAGTTGCTAAAAAACCAATGAAGCTCATGTGCTTTATAGTGCAAGACATGCCACTGAGAATGGTTGGTAGGGAGGCTCCAAAACGAAGCTAAGAAAATTTTTTAGAGGGTGTTTGTAGCCGCTACAACAGTAGGCGAGGAGGGGGTAATAATACCAATGCCACAAAAATCTTTGGATGAGGACTTGGATAAACAATGGAGATTGTATGGATGACTCTGACCAGAATGGTAAGAAGGCTCAGGGGAGGGTTCAGATTAAGGGGCATCGGGGATAGAAGGAGGAGTGATGGAAAAAGTGGGAGGAGAGGGAACCGAAGGACACAAAATAGAGGGGTTGACAAATGCAGGTGCAGAAATGCATTGTGAAATGGATGCGCTGAGATGAAAATTAGATATAGATGCATTTAAAAGAGGATGATCAAAGAAATAATTACTCGCATTGATGGCAGTTGCAGCGTCAACCGCACGGGATCTGGTAATGCGAGGAGATGGTGGACGAACAACTTCCTTGCTTGGTCTTTGAATTGGCTAGGTGGTCTTCGATGGGTGCCCAATAGCCTTTGCAAGTCTCTGACCCAATGAACCAGTCAGGTTATCCTCTATAATATGTTCTGGTTGAGCTACTGATGCAGAGCTAGAAGAAAGTAAGGGGAAATCCTTGTACAAGTGCCCAATTTTGTGGCATTGATGACATCTATAGGGTACCCCCTCGTAATCAAGTATTTGGATGCAACATGGGTTCCTCTATTGAATCTGCAAATTCTCCTCTAAACCTTCTTGTGTATCTAAGTTCACTATGATGCAGACCATTGCCATATTCCTGGTGACGATGTATGATTTATCATAGTCCACGAAAGTCCCCAGAGTGTCACCAATCCTCTTAAAGACATCCTCAGACCAGAAATGAAGCGGAAGTCCTCACAGACGAACCTAGATTGTGCCAGCCCCCAATTGTTCACGCTCAGGGTCAAAGAGAGGGATCCATAGATTAAGTAATACCATGTGAGCTCAATGTAACAATACTTAGATGGGACCCAAGGAATGAATTCAAGGTGTTGAAGCGAAGAGAAAACCAGTCACTGGAAAGTGTGACCATCGAAGGAAGTTCATCAAGCATATG
Organism: Pinus taeda; assembly: GCA_000404065.3. Classification (NCBI taxonomy): domain Eukaryota; kingdom Viridiplantae; phylum Streptophyta; class Pinopsida; order Pinales; family Pinaceae; genus Pinus; species Pinus taeda. The sequence continues at coordinate 59,341 of APFE030367578.1, forward strand.
ACCCCAAATTTCTAATATCCATTGTCGCAATCGAGCAACAGTATAAGTTCCTACCTTTACCCATCCAACAAGTACCCTATCTGCAGTATCGAGCACATCACCCATTTGGGGATATTCACCAAAGGTAAGTGATATATTCCTGCTCCTAGCCTTAACACCTTTATACTTCTTTACGGGCATGGCTGATTTTCCCAAGGGAGGGTTTGCAGAGGGATTGGGAGGAATACCAAATCTAGTACTTGCCCTAAGTCCCCTGCCCAAATTAGGAAGCGGAAGAGTGGTTCCTTCAAAAAACCCTGAAGTGGGAGGGTTTGAAATGAGAGGAGGCGGGAAGGGGGAGGATATATTAGATGAAAGAGGATAATGGGGGCCCAGGTCTGAGGGAAAGGTAGGGATAGGGTTCACAGAGGAGGGAAAATCTAGGGGATCTGGTGAAAAAGAGGTAGAGGACAGGTCCAAATAAGATGCAAGGAACTGGAGCGAAGCCAGAGAGGGTTGAGAATAGTCAGAGCCCGACACAAATAAGTAGTCATCTGGTGAGTTAGAAACCGGAAGCGAAGAAGATGATGGACCGACCGACGACACAAACGGTTGGGCCGAAGGGCAAGAGTGAGAAGAAACTGGGACCCGCCAACATCGTATGAAGCTGCAAGGAGATGTTAATGGACGTGACCGACAATTGTGGAGGAGAACCGTCCAGATGGGCACATAGTCATAAGGAACCATATCCTCCTCCATCACAGCTGATAGACAACAAGAGTAGGTCTGCCCAAAAATTGCACTTATCGGCAGTTGCCCAGAGAAAACCTGATGTGTGCCCCAAGTGCCAGAATAACGGAAAGAAGACAGTGACAACGGATAGCTGTAGTTAAGAAAGGAGATAGTATAGGTGCCTAGCCCCAATCACGAGTAGTAGGAGCCTTGATAGCGTGTGCTCTAGAACTAGGACCAAGTGGTCATAGAAGCTCCATTGCTTGTATCATTGAGGCACTTGTTAATTTTGTCATTTTGATTATCATCAACTAGACTTTATATTACTACTTCGCATTATATCTAGATTACATGGGAAAAAAAGACAATTAGACTTAATATTACTACTTGGAAGTATGTCTATATTATCCAAATACATGTCAATATACATATACATATGTAACCGATCCAATCTGTTTTTTTTCATAAAAAAAACTAGTATTACCACTTAATATTTTAGTTAAATTAGTTTAGTTGTACAATGTTATTTAAAAATATTAAATTTTGAATAACGCAAAACCATCTGAGAGATATCTCCTCCTCGCACAAAGTCTGTTTCCTAAATAGAAAAGGAATTATCACGGAAATTTCGTGATTGATAAAAATTTTAAAAATATTCTCCATCATTTCAAGAATGCATAAAGGTTTAACTATATTGTTTTGGCTTACGTGGCATGTTAACATAATTTTTTAATAAAAATATATCGATCACTTGAACTCTCAACATTACCTAACAAGAAAGTCTCATTTTTAGTTATCCAAACATAATAACTAAGTCAATCAAATTATTACATTTCCCTATTTTTTAAGAAAATGAAAATTATTTTCTTAAAATGCTATGTGTAATATAATTTTAAAAATATTTATAACATTAATGACTTTTATAGTTAATTATTATATATTATATCAAAATTTCAAATTCAATTTTTAAATATTATATAATTATTATAAAATAAAAAATAAAAATATTTCATAATTAATTGGCTAACCTCCCCACAACTTGGTTCTTCATGACTTTAATTTACTAACCCCCATGACTTGGTTCTTCATGACTTTAATTTACTAACCTCCCCACGACTTGGTTCTTCGTGACTTTAATTTGATCCAGCGTGATCAGCATATCAAACTATATGAAGTGGTTTATGATTTTTATTGGAGAAGATTGGAACATGTAGTTTTTCATCAATTTATGATTGGAACGTCAATTTCAAAATTTTAATTTCTCATTAAGTATTTATTAATTTTGAGATGACATGTAATAGTTTTTTATCAATTTATGATTGGAACATTAATTCCAAATTTTTAATTTCTATCCATTTATAATTGAAATATCAATTTTTAATTTTTAATTTCTCATGAGTATTTATGCTCTTCAAATTCTTAAGATGTCATGTAGATTTGAACCATCCTTGGTTTGTTTTTTTGTACTTGACCATACAAGATTAAGACCAAGCATAGTTGGATTATGTTTAATCAAACAACATAATCAACATAGCAACAACAATAAAGTTACCAACCACAATTTCTTTTGAACTAAAAAGAAGAATGGAATAACAAAGGAATGGAATAGCAAGACAAATGAATAAAATGACAACAACCTCACACCATCACTAACTACTAACCCAAACAATAATGGAATAACAAAGGAATGGAATAGCAAGACAAATGAATAAAATGACAACAACCTCACACCATCACTAACTACTAACCCAACTTTAGGATTCAATTTTTGCTACATCCATACAATGTTGGGCACTAATGCCTCTGTACAAAACTTTTCATATATAATAAGTATCAATGTCATTAAGTTTCCAAAAGCTTTTCATATATAGTAAGTATCAATGTCATCAAGTTTCCAAAAGTTCTTGCCAAAATCCTCGGGTTTGCATGAGATCTCAACCCAACTTTGGGATTCAATTTTTGCTACATCCATTCAATGTTGGGTACTAATGCGAGATCTCAATCCAACTTTGGGATTCAATTTTTGCTACATTCATTCAATGTTGAGTACTAATACAAGATCTCAACCCAACTTTGGGATTCAATTTTTGCTACATCCATTCAATGTTGGGTATGTTGGGTACTAATGCCACTGTACAAAAAATTTCATATATAATAAGTATCAATATCATTAAGTTTCCAAAAGTTTTTACCAAAGTCCTTTCCATCTATAATAAGTATCAATGTCATTAAGTTTCCAAATTTTTTTACCAAAGTCCTCAAGCTTGCATGAGATCTCAACCTAATTTTGGGGTTCAATTTTTGTTACATTCATTCAATGTTGATCTCAACCCAATTTTGGGATTCAATTTTTGCACATCCATTCAATGTTGGGTACTAATGCCTTTGTACATAACTTTTTGTATATAATAAATATCAATGTCATTAAGATTCCAAATTTTTTTACCATAGTCCTCAAGCTTGCATGAGATCTCAACCCAATTTTGGGGTTCAGTTTTTGTTACATCCATTCAATGTTGATCTCGATTCAATTTTTGCACATCCATTCAATGTGAGGTACTAATGCCTCTATACATAACTTTTCATATATAATAAGTATCAATGTCATTAAGATTCCAAAAGTTTTTACCAAAGCCCTCATGCAAGTATCAATGTCATTAAGATTCCAAAAGATTTTGCCAAAGTCCTCAATGTCATTAAGATTCCGAAAGTTTTTGAAGTTCTTAGGATTGCATGAGATCTCAACCTAGCTTTGGTATTCAATTTTTGCTACATCCATTCAATGTTGAGTGAGTACTAATGCCTCTATACAAAAATTTTCATATATAATTATTATCAATGTCATTAAGTTTCCAAAAGTTTTTACCAATGTCCTTTTCAAATATAATAAGTATCAATGTCTTGCATAAGATCTCAACCCAACTTTGGATTCAATTTTTGCTACATCCATTCAATGTTGATCTCAACCCAACTTTGGGATTCAATTTTTGTTACATCCATTCAATGTTGATCTCAACACAACTTTGGTACTAATGCCCCTATACAACAAACCTTTACATATATAATAAGTGTCAATGTCATCAAATTTCCAATTTTTTTTACCAAAGTCTTCATGCTTACATGAGATCTTTTAAACATTTAATAAGAATGTCTTTAACTTTAAAATATTTTAAATAATATTTTAAGCAATTTTTATATAATTTTCATATATAATAATATCAATGTCATTAAATTTCAAATTTTTTTTACCAAGTCCTTAGGCTTGCATGAGATGTCAACCCCAATTTTAAGATTCAATTTTTGCTACGTCCATTCAATGTTGGGTACTATCTCTCTATACAAAACTTTTCATATATAATAAGTTGTTACCAAAATGATCTCAACCCAACTTTGGGATTCAATTTTTGATACATCCATTCAATCTTTGAGATTCAATTTTTGATACATCCCTTCAATCTTTGGGATTCAATTTTTGATACATCCCTTCAATCTTAGATACTAATGCTTCTTTACCAAACTTTTCATATATAATAAATTGTTACCAAAGTGATCTCAACCCAACGCAACCCAACCCAACCCAACCCAACCCAACTTTAGAACCCAACCCAACCCAACTCAACATTACAACTTTAGAATTTGTTTTGTGAGTACTAATGCCTCTACAAAAATTCCTCTATGAATACTAATGCCTCTACAAAAATTTCAATGATCGGGTACTAATGCCACTCTACAAAAATTTCACATATTGATATTAATACATATCAATGTCATTAAGTTTCCCCAAAAATTTACCCAAAAAAATTCATTCCAATTAAAATAATTGAAATTTTGATTTCACATTGAAAAGTATATAATACATTTTCATTAAAAAAACCCACTTCAAACTAAACCATGATTTACAAAAATAAAAATAAAACCCCATTCCAATCAAATCAATACACATTTAGAAAACCCACGCCAAACTAAACCATTCAAATCAATACACATTGAAAAGCCCACTTCAAACTAAACCATGATTTAAAAGAATAAAAATAAAAATAAAAAACCCATTCCAATCCAATCATATTAATACAGATTGAAAGTATATAATATATTTTCAATGAAAAAAAACTCAATTCAAACTGAATCATGATTTTAATTTTAATTAAATCATCAAAGTATATAAAATTTTAATTAGATCAATCAAACTATAGATTTTAATTAAATCAAACCCCTCGTTTAGTGATCCATTTAATTCATTTCAAACTTTATTATCATTTATTAGATTTATTATTTTAAAATTTTAATAAAAATAAAATAAAATAAAATTTAAATCATTATTACTTTAATTCAATATTTTATATTATATTGAGCCCGTTGGTTTTTGGTCCAATCCTCTGTAAGTAAAAAAGAAAAAAAAAACCTTTAATTTATAACTACTTCTTGAGAAATATTTGAATCAATCAAGCATATTCTCACGTTGAATCAATCTTTAAATGAAGGAATATAAAGAATAGCTACTCCAAATGAAACAGACTTGGACATCCACAAGAACAAAGCTGCGTCCAGCATTCAGGATAACAATGTCGATTTATTATATTTCTTTCAACATGATGAAAAATGAAAGACACATTTATCAGCAACAAGAACTTGCTCGAACGGCTTTCAATGAACCGGGAATTTACATCGACTCGCTATGTTTTCTCAAATCCAAACTCTCAAACGCATATAATTAAAAAAACCTGTTTTCTAAAGTCCAAGCCCTCACAAACACATCAAATTGAAAAAACCTGTTTTCTAAAATCCAGACCCTCACAAACACATCTAATTGAAAAAACCAAACCCTTACCCACACCGAATCCAGACCCTCACAAACGAATGGAATCCCCTATGCCTGTAGCAGGCGTAAACTTGGACGCACAACAGAAGACGCCATATCCCCAGTAATTTTTGTTTCAGTTAACCAGAGATTTCGATGGCTCTAACCTCAGGTTTAGGCTGAGGCTGTTTGGGGACCGTAACGGTGAGCACTCCATTTTCTATCGTCGCCTTCACCTCCTCCACCTTGGCATTTTCCGGCAGACGGAAACGCCGTAGAAATTTCCCGTGAGAGCGCTCAATGCGGTGCCACTTGTCGTTCTTCTGTTCTACTTCTTTTTTGCGCTCGCCACTTATATGCAGAACTCGGCCGTCTTCCACCTCAATCTTTACCTCCTCTTTCTTCAAACCTATCAAGAAAGAAAAGTAAATACCACGCAGTAAATACAAATCCCGCCCTCGGAAACAAAAGAAACATGAATTCTTTAAAAGACGTGATTGAATTAATACCTGGAAGATCGGCTTTGAAGATGTGAGCGTCGGAAGTTTCCTTCCAGTCAATCTGAGTGTTGGCTATGGCTGTCGTCTCATCCCTTGCAGGATGCTCAATGTCCCTGGAAAAGGGAGAAGCCCCTCCTTCAAAAGGATCCCATAAATCGAGTGAGAAGGGATCGAAAACACTGGATCTCCTGCCAATGAAGCGAGGAACGAGAGACATGCTTGCAACGAATATCGACTCAACGAAATCAAGAATTAGAAAATTTATACTGCAAATATCAGATCGAGCAACGCCTGCACGGTTTCCTCTGTTTTCCGTTCAATGAAGGAATACCAAAGAAGCATTTATAGCAGTAGAGGGAGTTACGTAGAACTTTCAAGAATGAAGGTTCTCAAACCTTCCAATGCGTGTCCATACGGGATTGTTCTAGCGACTTTCGTATGTTACTGTAGGTCCCTTCTAACTTTGAAAGGTTATTAATAATTATGTGTAGCATTTAATGAACTATCGATCACTCGAAATAAAATAGGAAATCCCACTATCACATTATCACACACTCCCTAACTTCACTAAACTTCGACAAGGAAAGTTATCTCTTTTTTGGAGAAAGATGGATTTAAATCTATCTCAAGCATATGTACAAACGAATTAAGGTAATTTTGTTGAAAATGTTCTTAATTTCAATGGTGTTTTTAATAATTATGGAAGGATTTTTAAGAGAGGGTGGGATCACAAGTTTTAATTAATAAATTGTAATATAGAGTTGTTTTAATGGTAACCGGGTTTACAAATTCATTTTTAATGTTAGGATTTGCATAATTGCATGATTTGTGAAATCACAAAATTGTATTACTTCGCTAGAGGTGAAAGAATATGAAAAATTGGCTTGTATTGAAGAATAGTTCCATAACAAACTAAATCATGTATCTCTGGTCAATCCACTCATTCTGCGCACCATTGATATTTCAACATTTTCTTGATGGTTTCAATTGACTTATCGTGTTTCTACTTCACTTGGAATTTACTAGTATTGTGGTATAATGTCTTGCATAGTGAAGTCTTGCTCATTACACCTTTTTGCATGCATTTTATTAGTATATGGATATTTGGGACCAAAAAACCAAATTTTGCCATTGCTCTAGTTTTCAATTTGGAGAACCACAACAAAAGGAATTTGATATTATGTAATATGAGATTAGTTTAATAGAAAGAATCTTATTTACATATGAAAAAATGGCTTTGAAGGAAATAAGGTTTGGCTCATCAACTCAAAGATCACACAAAGCTTCACACCAATCAAAATCAATGTGTAGTTTTGTAGATAAATCAAGAAGAAGTCCCCAACAAATTTGCATTGATGAACCCTTCCTCTAAGGAATTCCCAACCCCACCTACAGATCAACAAAGTCCTAACAAATTTTGGAGCAGTGAAAGGAGCTATGGGAATTTCTATCATATGCTCCCAAGACCCAAACCAATCCAAATCTTGCTTTGGAAGAGGTGGGAGATCCCAAACACTAAAGGATGAAGAAGAGCAAGTCCCTCTTATGTAGAAGCTTTTAGGAAACATGTAATGGCATTCTTTAGCTCATCGCTCTTTATCTCTTGAAGAAAATCTAATCAAGAACACAAAGAAAGAGAAATAAAACATAAGAAAGTGTTGTATTATTAATACTCACTTTAGTAAAGGGACAACTTGATATGAGATGAAGTGCTAATCTATTCAACCATTTAACTAATTTGTAAGGAAATGTGATGCAAGAGACTAGATAAGTGATCTGGATTGGGTCATCATACTATTTGTCATAGAGCTCAATACCTTCTAGATGGAAAAATTGGAGGAATTGGCTTGTAGGGCTCATTTTAGTGGCAAGTCAAATTTTGGAAATGTGTGGTTTCGAACTTTCTAAAACCATTTTTGTTTGATATATGTTTATTCTTTTCATGACTAATCCCATGTACAATTCTTGGTGTTGAGCACAGTGGGTTGGGTAGTTTTTTGCATTTGGTTTTGGTAGTTTTCAAGATGTGTCTTTTTGCATTCAATAGTTTTGTGGTGCGTGGTGGTTCAACCCCTGGTTTTCTAATTCCAATTAAGGAATTAAGGTTTTAATATAATACGGGTTAATGGATTAGGGGTTTTGGATACCACATTATCCTATATATTGTATTGTAAAGAATGAAGTTAATTGATGATAACAAGTATAGGTGGGGTCTAAATAATTTGTTGGTTTCCTTGATTTAGGTTTCCAAGGTAAATATCTATATTGTATGTGATTTCCCTTATTATATTTTTTTTATTTAATTTTATTATTTCACTTGTATATTTTATTAAGAATTTATGTATGCATTGCATTATTGTACCAATATAGATCTATCTTAACCATGAATCTACCAAGCATTGAGAGGAATCAAATCTCTTGAAGTGTAAACTTCTTTTGGAGTGTAAAATTTGAAAAAATGTTTACCTCAAGAGTTTTGATCTTTCTCGTCACTTGGTAGATCCATGGTTAAGATGGATTTATATTGGTTACATATATGCACCACACACCATGTGTAATTTTTCAGTTTTTAATGCATAAATGGATTATTTCTTAAATTGATTTTTTTAATACATAAATGGATTCAATGCCTTGAAAATCTCTTTTGACACTTGGATTTTGTAGACTACACAGCTTAAATTTGCAATTTCACCAAATATTTATTATATTTTAGACAAAATTCACTCAAAAATATGTCAAAAAGGAACCAAATTGTAGAATAGCAAGACTGCTTGAAATGTTTTATCCATAATTTTTTTTAATTTATTTACATGGATCTATATGTCAATATTATTTAACCCATTATATCAAAAATATTTTATTTATTACTTACATTAAATATTTTTATTATTATTGTCATATATTAATTTATTTAAAAATTGAATAGATTGCGCATCTCCTTTTTATTAAAAAGTATTTGATTTTTTTGTACTTCCAATTACTTCTTTTTTTTTACATTAAAATATTTTATTATGTTCAACATTAATGTAATTCGTTCTTAGTTTTTCTCTCTCTTTATATATATGAGGTTGATAATGAAATACATTAGTTAACATGGATATTCACATAGTTTATTTAAGTACTATGTTGAAACATCTTTAAAAAGTATAGGAATTATACATTTTCTCACGCTCAAAAGTGAAAATATAAGATTATAATTTTTGTTTTTCAATTAGTTTATCTCTCTCTAATGTTTGATATAAAATTATGTTACTTAATATGGACATCAAAATATTTTATTTAAGACTTAGTGAAATATTTTATCACATCCCATGCTATGTTGTAATATCAACATCTAATGGAGCAAACAGAGTGAGAGTGGTACTATTTTTTTTTGTTGGCAAACGATTATCATTATATTAACAAAAATGCAAAACATAGAGTATGTGCAAATAAACATGGAAATTCACGGCCCGTAGGCGCCATAAACGGATGCACAAGGGAGAACATCTACCCCAAGAGGGGGAAACCGGATGATTTTCCCATGCAGTAGAAGACTAGTGCCATTGTCATAGTTAAAAGAGGCTGAAGAGACCAAAACAAGAGAGTTGGGAAGTGCAGTTGATAGAGAGCCATTGTCGTTGATCTAATAGAAAAATATTGACAAAACAAGCCAACAAAATCAATGACAAAGCATATTGACAACACCACGTAAGCCAGAGAGAGTGTGGACGTTCTATTGTTGTGCATGTTTGTCATTGGATGGAATAGCAACATAGATGGTGGATGGCGAGGAAGAGTTGGGAGAGACGATAATTGAAGTAGAGTGATCAGGAGAGGATGAGGAGGGAATATTCAGAGGGAAAGTAATCCCAAGCTCGCGAGAGAGATGGTGGAGGGAGGAATAGAGATGGTTGGAGTGGGCGTTATTGTCGACAATCCTTCTGGCAACACTAGAGTGATCTCATTCCTAAGTGAGAAAGTTATACGCGAGGAGATTGTGAAGAATCGAGAGGGCACTCCCCCCAAACAAAACTCCTTTGCTTCTAATTCAGTCACCCTTTGACAGATGTGGGCATGAATGTTGATTTCAAAGAAATCTGAGTATGCTTCCATAATGGGGTCAATAGGAGGAGGTCCTCGCCCCCATCCATGCCCACCACACCAAGCCCAACCTTGTTCATGAACCATGGGAGCGAATTAGAAGGTAATGTGGTTTGTAGGAGTCACTAGGGTTGCGGAGGTCATGGGATCCAAACAGGTAAGAATGCAATATTAAGCACAGAGAAATACAACCAAATAAGAGGTAGGGATACTCCACATCATTGCCGAGGTTTGCAAAATTAATGTATACAGGGTGGAGAACAACAGTTCGATGGGTCGAAGCATGCAAGGATGGGGAAAATTATGGGAGTTAAAGAAGAGAAAAATGATGTAGGATCATGCTAAGGGGAAAGAATTCTAGGTGGAGGGTGAATTCACTATGAGTGTGGGCAAGTGGATAGGTTATTATGAGCACCCGAATTCAGTAGTGAGAGTGGTATTATTAATGTTTTATAATGTTTTTAATTAAACTAACCAAATATGTATATTCATTTTTGTTTTTTAATATGACCTACATTGTTTTTTATTTAGAAAATATTTTTATTTTATTATAGCCAATATTTTTTCTATTTAGGGAATATTTTATTTTACTTTAAAAGGAACACATTACAACTCCGTGTTAAGAATGGACAGAATCACACATCGACCTCATACTAGGTTGTAGAATGATACTCTTGGCGCAATAAGTTTTAATACTTAAATTTGGTACAATAATAGTGATTGGCTTCAAGGAGACACCTTTGTGGCTAAAGGTTTGGTTATCCTTAATTTTTATTCTTGTGCTAAAAAAGAATGACAAGCAATTCAAAAATAAATATTGAAAAATTTAATGGGGAAAGTTTTGAGTTGTGGAATCTCAAGATAAAAGATATTTTTGGTGGAAAAAGATCAATGGTTCATTGTGGATAAAAAGAGTGCACCTAGGAGAATGTCAATAGAATGTTGGATCAAGTTGGATAAAAACAAAAAGAACACAATCTAGTGGTTTCTCTTAGATTCAATATTAATGATTGTTGCAAGAGAATATACAACCAAGGAATTATGGAATAAGTTATGTGTTGGATAAGGTTGTCATTGATGTCAATAAGTTTTCAAGCCATAACATTATTGAAGCCCTAATATGGATTAATAATTATATGTTATGTGCATGTTGAAGAAAACCCTAATATGACCTAAGCATTATAAGCATTAAGTGAAAATGGAAAAAGTTATTATGAGCATAGTATGTTTGCATATGTTTATGTTTTTTATGCTTCAATGAAAGAAAATATTTCTAAGGCTCTACATCAAGTACTCAAGTATGGTTGTGTGCATAATAGGCAAGCAATGTTGAGGAAGTTTCTATAAAAAACCTTAGGAATGACTCTAGCTATTTCAGAGAAGACATCATTTCCAATGGAGAAATTGAAGCAACAAATTGAAGAAAATTTTCAAACAAAGATTGTTGGAAATTTATGTTATGAAGCTCTATGTTGACTTGCACTAGAAGAGACTATTAGCTAAAAGTCTGTCAGGCCCCTATACTACTAGTGTACCCCCTTATTGTTATTAGTACAACCCTCTTATTATATTGTTGTACCCATGTAGTCCCCATATATTATTGTGCTCCATAGAAGCCCACTATTGTTATTATTGTGCCCTTACATTATTATTGTTATGTCGGCTCTGATTATACTATGACCAGTTAGACTTCTATATATAGAATGGAGGTCTTGTCATTTGTATCATCCAAGAATTGTTCATTTGTGTAATGTAAAGGAGGTTGCCCACTCAAAGAGGCTGAATTCTAAGGTGTTGATCTATCTTTTTCTATCTTTTTGTGAGCTAGTTTCATAACATTTGGTATCAGAGCTTTGGATTCTAGGGTTTCACTGCTCCAAACAAGTCATCGTGGAAGTTTCGTTATAACTATTTTTCTGCGACGTTTAATAAGCTAAAAAAAAAAAAAAATTGAGATGAAATCTCACTGAACCTTGGCTCCGAATTTCAGATTTTGTCTCGCTATATTTTAGGATATATGATTTGAGGAAGTTGGAGTTTTTGCAAGCTCCAAAATTTCATCTAAAACAGGTTATCATGGAATTTTCGCTATAACGGTTTTGCTATGAAGTTTCAGAACCTAAAAAACCCATTTTAGAAGAAATCGGTCTGAACCTCGGGTCCAAATTTCAGATCTTGTGTCGCTATATTTTCCGATACATGATCTGAGGAATTTAGGGTTTTTGCAGACTCCCGAATTACATCCTAAACAGGTGACCTTGGGAAAATCATCATAACGTTCTCTCTGAGCATCAAATTGAAATTTATTACGAAGTTACAGAAAGAGGTCAGATGGTGGTTTTTTTGGGTATAACTTTAAGAAACTAAGGTTGAAATAGTGACACGTGGCACTTCATACAAGTTCGCTCTTCTGAAAAGGTATATAATCAGGTCAACTTGGGAGATTTTGCATAACTCTTTCTTGGAGAATCCAATTTTGGTCAAACTGGTGGCATTGGAAAGAGGACATAGAGGGCTACGACAGATCGGGATTTCAGAACTGGAAGATCCGAAATTACAAAGTTACAGTCATTGCAAGATTGAGCTCCTAAAATCAAGAAAAGGCAATATGAGTAAGTTTGATGGGGATCCAGTAAATTGGATACTACAGATGGAGCAATATTTTGATCTACATGAGGTGCAACAGTTACAAAAGTTATGTATTTCATCTTCATATTTAGAACCAGATCAATTTTTATGGTATAAAGGGCTTTGTTCTCGTAAACCACTTGTTACATGGTCAATTTTCATGGAGGAAATGATAGCACATTATGAGGATACAAAGAGAAACACCTTAGTTAGCCAATTGATAAATCTCAAACAAAAGCGTTCAATGGCAGAGTACATTGAGGACTTTCAAAAATTGAATATAAGGGAAAATGATATTCCAAAGAAGTAGAGGATTTATGTCTCCATAGGGACTTTAAATTATAACATTCAACATGAGGTTCGTCTTTGGGAACCTGATTCATTGGAGAAGGCATTCGGGTTGGCAAGAAAAGTGGAAAGAAAATTTATGGCAATAAGGAATTCTACCCCTCACAACTATAAATATGGAAGTGTTGTTTCTCCTAGCCTTCCAAAACCTACAAGGGTGACACCACAACAATTGGAAGAAAAAAGAGCAAAAGGACTATGTTACAATTGTGATAACAAATACATTAAAGGTCATAAGTGTTCTGAGAAGAAATTATTTGACATTGATTGTGAAGAGGAGGAAGAAAAGGATCAGGAAACATCAAAAGAAGAGGATATACACTAGGAACCAACCCCAGTGAAAGAAGAAATGAATCTGACCATATCTTGTAAAGCATTGGCAAGAATTACCACTCCTCAAACTCTCAAGATAGAAGGACATATCAAGAAGAAAAAGGTTCAAGAAGTGAAATATCACATCGAGAAAGAAGAAATGAATCCGACCATATCTTGTAATGCATTGGTCGGAATTACCACTCCTCAAACTATCAAGATAGAAGGACACATCAAGGAGAAAAATGTTTTAGAAGTGAAAGATCACATCGAGCATCAAGAAATGAATCCGACCATATCTTGTAATGGATTGGAAGAAATTACCACTCCTCAAACTCTCAAGATAGAAGGAAATATCAAGAAGAAAAAGATTCAAGAAGTGAAAGATGACATCACGCATCAACAACAAGTTCTCCAACTTTTAAAGGATAACGCCACTTTGGTGCAGAATCAAATGAAGCAACAAGCAAATCAACATCACAGTGAAACAAGTTTTTATGTAGGCAATTGGGTATGTTTACGACTACATCTCAAGGAAGCTATTTATGAGAAGGAAATGTTGGCAATATTACATGCACTTAAGAAATGACGACCTTACCTAATGGGAAGACACTTCAAGGTAAAAATGGATCATGATAGTCTTAAATACTTTTTAGAACAAAGATTATCTTTAGAAGAACAGAAAAAAATGGGTCACAAATATGTTTGGTTATGACTTTGAAATCATCTACAAAAAAGGGAAGAAAAATGTTGTTGCATATGCACTCTCAAGAAAGGATGAGGATGTGGAAGAATTGTTTTGTGCTATTTCTATTATCGAACCAGATAGGATAAACGAAGCAAGGGATGAATGGAATAAGGATGAAGAAGTGTGGCCACTCATTCAAAAGTTGCAGAAGATCCTAGCTCAAACAATATTGCCAGAACTTGAAGAGGAAGGAAAAATCATATTGGAACTTGGAGTAGTCACAGAAACAAGAACCCAACAACTACGAAATTAATCAATTGCAGAGTATCTCATCAAGTGGAAGAACTTACCCGCTGAAGATTCCACATGGGAGGACAATAATTTTATACAGAAGCATCAAGAACTACTCAAGCGTTGAGGACAACACTTTTCGAAGGAGAGGGGCATGTTAGCTCCCTATACTACTAGTGTAACCCCTTATTGTTATTAGTACAACCCTCTTATTATATTTTTGTACCCATGTAGTCCCCACATTGTTATTATTGTGCCCCATAGAAGCCCACTATTGTTATTATTGTGCCCTTACATTATTATTGTTATGTCGGCTCTGATTATACTATGACCCCTTAGACTCCTATATATAGAAAGGAGGTCTTGTCATTTGTATCATCCAAGAATTGTTCATTTGTGTAATGTAAAGGAGGTTGCCCCATCAAAGAGGCTGATTTCTAAGGCATTCATCTATTTTTTCTATCTTTTTGTGAGTTGGTTTCATAACAAAGTCTAAGGTCGTTGAACTTGTTATAGTTGCCTTCAAATAAGCTTATGCCCACAAGTCAAATACCACAATGCTGAAATAGAGTGTTCAAATCCTCATTCAATAGTTGGTACTTGAACAAAATGTTGGAAAGCTTGGCTTTCATGCTTGCAAAATAAATTTTATGATTCATACTAAGGTCAACTCCAATTATAGTCATGTCGGCCCTCCTAAAAGACATGACTCTTAAGATATTCTTGAACAAGTATAAATATAAACCATGACTCCTCAGTTTGGAACATAATATGGTCAAGTACATAGAAAGGATTTGAACTTGAAGAAAGGAAAGTCTAAAAGAGAACAAAGTTTGCAATGGATGGTTTTTGGGCTATATCTCACATTTGGCAAAGAGAAGATTATGGACGTGTGAAAGACTTATAGGATTTACACCAAAAACTATATATGTGGTTCATAACTGGAATTTCGGATCTATGAAATAGTGTTGTGGTATTTCAGATCTTGTACCTGTGTGCTAACCTGTGACACTGAATTCAGACATGCAACATATTTTAATCCTCTGTCACTGTATTCAACCTATAATATAGCTACATACCTTGGCCTACTTCTGTTTCTTGGTCTTGGATTATACATTAGGCAAATGTAGCTTAGACTTGGACAATATTCTACAATTGTGACTTGGAAAGGGATAGAAGCTCAAATACTTAGTCAATTATTTTCGAACAAGGCTTGGAGATTTATATAACAACATATGAGGAATTTTTGGAGGAGCTCATAAAATCATATCTTGGAGTAGTCACTAAATATTTTTGAAGGAATCTTTGGACCAAAACTTGTAAACATCTTTGTATCAAATCCTTAACTTTATGTTGATGAAGCATAATTGAAGCACCATTTAGAGCAAACCTTGGGAGACAATCTTGAAGCAGCTTTTGAAGACTTGGAAAGGACCTTGAAGACTTGTTTGAAGAAGATCATTTGTGTTTGAGTACCTGTCCATAGAGAAACCTTGAGAGCTATTTGGAAAGGACCTATTGAGCCCTCTTGAAGAAACATTCTTGAAAACCACTTGAAGTATTTATCCATGGAGCCTTTGTGAAGAAGTTTCTAAGATTGGAGCAACATTGTTGAAGTTGATGATAAGGTGGACTTGGAGACACTTTCATAGAGCAGATTAAAAGGACTTGAGGAGAAACACAATGAAGACATATTAGAAACCCTTTGAAGTTGAATTTGAAGAACACATTTCAGACATTTTTTGAAGACCTTGTGAAATTTTATTCAACACATGTTGAAGAGATATTTTGGAAGTCTTGAGAAACCACCTTGAAGAATTGAACCAGATTGAGAGGATTGGAGCCCTAAAGGATTGGATTCCTCACACAAGGTTGGAGCCTAAACTTTTTGATAGGATTGGATTGCTCAAGAAGATCAAGTTGGATCTTGGTGGTATATTATAGGTTAGATCCTATTTGATTTGAAGATGGAGTCTTCATCTATGGTTGGAGTTTGTTGTAAAGAGGATTAGAGTCCTCATTTTTTTATTAATAAAATTATTATTTTTTTGTACATTTTTGTGATTTGGTTTATTAAGTGATGTTAATTGACATAAAATAACAATAGTAAAAGAAATATCGATTCCACCCCCCCACCCCCCCACCCCACCCCAACATTTCCAATAATTGGAATCAGAGCCAGTACCTTCAAGCACAACCTAATAGTTGGAAAGTAGGTACAAGGAACACAAACGGAAAAGTCAAGAAGGAAAGGCTCTCAATATTCCGAAAATATCTCCTCCTTAGTCAAGAAATCAGAAGACAATCAAATGTGTAAAGCCCCCATGTTCAATGTAACAACTTTTGAGGTATGGAAAAGAACAATGATAATTTGGATGCTTTGAACACAATGGGATAGGTTTCAGAGGTAGATAGGCAATTATGTATGTGATTTTTCTACATTGAATTTTAAGGAAGCCCAGGGCCACCTGGAGAAGAGGTTTGGCCTAGATCAACTGAATTCCAATTGCAAAGCTTGGAAAGTCATTTTTGGGGTTTTTGGGTCTTCTGGATCCAATGGAGCAGGTTGCAAAGCCATTGGAGCACTGCAAGTGCTTGTAATCAGAGAATTGACCATTAATCCAAAGAGGGCCTAGCCATTGAATTAGGTCCAAGGAAATGTAGTCCATGAGGGCGAACTCCTTTATCAGATTTGTGTTATGAGTTTGCTGTGTTTTATTTCTATGTAATTTACTTGTTGTATATGTGTTTTTAAACAACTAATTAATTTCATAATTTTCTCATAAAATACACTTAATATTTGACATGTAATCCTTCACAAATTGGTTAATATGGGACGATCCTAAAAACATTTTTAATACTAATGAGGGAGCTTGCATAGCATTAACAAGTTTGCCCAAAATTTCAGATAAAGTTGGTATCAGAGCCAAGTTTAGCTCACTTTAACCCTGAGATGGTTTGCCAAGGTTAGCTAGAAAATTAACTATTGGCTTTGTACTTGTGCAAGGAAAATTTAACTATGTTTGTAAGCTGAAGAAGGGAGATGCTTATTTGTTGAGAAACTTTTTGAAGCTTTGTGAAGCTTTTTGATGCATTACAAATGTGATGGAATCTTCAACAAGTGATGTTTCTAATCCATCTTACTTAGCAAGACTCTTTGATGAAGAGATGTTGCAAGAGCTTATCATCATGAGAGATATGGTGCAAGAGTTGTATGAAGATAGGAAAGAGAACACTATACTTCAAGAGCAGTTGATGGCCATGAAAGAGGAGAAGAAAGAGCTTCTTGAAAAGATGCATGAGATGGAGAGTCAACTCCATGATGCCAAGGAAACCCTAGCGAAGTACGTGCATGAAAATGAGGTGTGCAATTCAAGTTTATCTTCAATTTCCTCTCAAAATGAATGTTTTGGTGCTTTTTAAAGACACACTAGAGGAATAGGGTCCAAATTATCGATGAATATGGGCTATGAAGGTAAAGGGTTAGGAAACCATGCACAAGGCATAGTTGAGCCAATTGTTGTTGAGAAAAGGCCTAGGTATTTGGGTCTTGGTTATGGACAACATGATGGAGAATGCTCCAAAGCCAAGGAGGCATATGAAGGTGTTCCATAAAGCAATTTTATTGCATGTTCATTACCTCAATCTTGTGAAGTTTGTGTTCATGAGGAATGCAAAAGTTTTATACCCACTTTGCAAGAAGATGCTCGTAAGCATGCAACTAGTGGAAATGGAAAACAAGAGGACGTTGAAAGCTCTAAGATCATTGAAACCATTGTTGGTATTCCGAAGAGAGCCACTACCTAATCAAATTCACCTCCTGAAGAAGGTGACAAAGGTGAATGTGCAAGGCATAAATCTAACTTTAATCAAGATTCTTTTGATTATGATAAACATGGTAAATCTTCACATAAGATTTGGAGAACATTTATATGTCCCTTTTGTGGTTTGAATAACCATACTGTTTTGAGGTGTTGGAAGAGGATATCCATATACAGGATACTTAAAAAAAAAAAAAAGAGACAGAAAGACAAAGGTCCATTGGATAATGGAAACCATGTTGAAAAGAAGATGCAATTATTTTGCACTCATTGCCATAAGAAGGGTCATCTTGTAGACAAGTGTTGGACTTTGCATCCAACAAGTCATCCACGAAATTTGAAGAAGGTGGAGAGAGACTTTGGCAAGAATGGAAAAGAGGATTCCATAATTGATGTGGGTCGGGATGATACACGTGATGAAGCGCAACTAAAAGAAGAGCCATTGAAATGGTTTGGAAATAGATGGTTAGATTTCTTAACCAATTAAGGCCTTGCATTTCTTTTGATAATTGATGCAAATATTGCCTTATTGATGCATTTCCTTGTTATTTAGATGCATTTCTTTTCTCCTGAAAGTATGTTGCATATTGCATGAAGCAAGATGTTGGAAAAGTGGAGTTATGTTGACTCACTTAGATGCAACAAAGATGGAAATTTGCAACTACAAATTTGCATGCATGTTGCATTCTTGAACTTGCATGTTTACACCAGGAAGGTGTTCGAAAGTGGAGTATGTTGACTCACTTTATTGCAACAAATTTGGTCATTTCAGCTCTTTAAGTACTCGTACATACCAATGGGATTTTTGTACTTGTGATTGTACTTATGAGAGAGTTGAGAATTGTTAGACATGCATGAGAATTTGTGTTTGTGAACAGTGTAATTTTTTATAGTTTCATTGTGCTTGAACATGCATGAGTGATTGACTTGTGTTGATTCATTGCTTTGTTAACATGCATGTTTCAACTTGAGAATGTTGATCATTTCCACATGCATGAGTGTCGGCTTGTGTGGTCATGTGATTGTTACATGTATGTTATATCGACTTGGGAGAGTTGATTTTGTCTCCAAAGATGAAAGGGAGATGTGACGAATTGTTTCATGAGAATGTGGAATTCTTGTTGTAAATCGTCAAGTTGTTGTACATGCTTTTGCTTGATTTGAAAGACAGTTGCTTTGAAGAAGCATGTTTTTTCGACTTGTGTTTAGTAAACCATCGACTAAACACCAACATGGTTTATACACCAAGATGTAAGAGTACATGGTGATGTTCACATGATGTGACATTTGTTTCTTTGAAGAAGCAAAAGGAAGAGGTCGTCAAGTTATATTCTTGCATGAGTGTTTCTCAAGGTTAATGGCATTCCTTACGACAAGATGTTGTAGGATTTTGGAAGGTCCATGTTTGAGAAAGAGTATCATGATTAGCCTTCATTCTCAAATCATGACATGAGTAGCATGTTAATACTAGAGGATGATGTCATCAAGAAGTGAAAGTGGAAAAAAATGCCAAAATAATTTGTAGCCCTTGTAAAATATTAAATGGTCTACAATGCGATTTGATGTGTTGATGCTAAGAAGTGAAATAGATGGTGAATGCATTCTTCCAGATGTGGAATTTGGAATCGTGGAAGTAAAAGAATGGTCATTTCTTTTCTTGTTATTATTGATTATGGAACTCATTGTTGTAGTTCACTCAGATGGGCTTAACTTGGAAAAGTGGTTTCCAAGGAGAAGCTTGCATCGAATGCACGTGTTGCAAAGGAGGAACATGATTCTTAGTGGGAAGGCCATCAGTTAGCTTTCCAAGCACCAAGGGATCGCTTTGGTACAACAGGGTGTTTACTTAGCACGCAGACAACAAGTGTTGGATTGGGTCAGTAGCAAAAGGAGAACATTGGTTAAAGTGCCAAGCTATTTACAGGGCAAGGCATGTCAGTGAACCCAAGTGTTTTTTCATGGAGATTTTTCAAGTAGAATCAATTGATAGAACTTTGGAAGGAGAAGAGTATTCATCTCTCATCAGATAACCAATTTTTGTGTGTCCAAAAGCCCATTAGTGGGAAGGAGTGATTGAAATCTTGATTAGGGGCAAAAAATTTGCTGCAAAATCAAAGTGCTCAGAATTGCTCAAAACTTGAATGAACATGTTCGCCTTAGTGATATGATCCCAATGCAACTTGTTTCACTCAAAATGAAGTTTGTATGAGATAGTTAGCGCCTATTGTTTGTTTGGTCAAATAGGATAATTTTGGTACAGGTTGACTAGGACACTGATTGGGCATTCGTACAACCCAATTAACAAAAATAATATTCCAGGGAATATTCCCTAGACTATTCCCACAAGTGACCTAATCGCATTGCAACAAGTGTCTGTACGATATTCGTAATGGGGCATTGAGGTGGACCAATGAGAGGGTGACACGTGGCAAGCCCAGAGGCCACCACGTGCCCTCTCAAAGGTCATGCAAAATTTTGTTTGGTAGACCGACGAGTCGAACATGTGACCTGTACTACTGTTGTGGTAAAAACACAACCCCCCATTATTGATGTGTTTACTTCAAATAATGGGGACCCTTTCTGTAAAAATTTGGCTAAACGCCTTTTTGGATTTTTATTTTAGTTGATTGCCCTACGCTTTTGTTAATTTTTAGTTTTCTTTGGATTCTTGTTTTGATTGTTTTCTTAGAATCGATTTTTTACAAGCTTCCCATTGACGCTTGTTTCGCCTCATTTGGTCAACTGGTTTGAAAATGGCACTCCTTTGAAGTCTCATCATTTATCTAGCTTGGGTTAAAAATGTATAAAATGTACAATATTGCATTTTGTAAATAAATTAGTTTAATAAGGCATTCATTTTAAATATTAACCCGTAGCAAGTTTTTTCTAACATTTTTCATTTTTTAGTCATGCAGCCAAATTATTAATTATCAGGGTTTTAAGAAATTTACTCTAATTTCCAAATTAAATCTTAATCTCAAAAATCTAAACATTCAAGTGGCTGCAGTTTATTTTTCGTTTATTTTCCAAGTAGCTATCGTTCAGAAACTTATGTTCATAAAAATAAAACAAAAAATGAAAATTTGTTAAGTTTAAAATTAACTTTTAAATCTAATTAATTAATTAAATATGTTATATAACTTAATTTAATATAAATTAAATTTAAAACAAACAACAAAAAAAAATTTATTCAAAAAATAAATAAATAATCACATCGGGAGTTCTATTCGCATCGGGAGTTTATTCGCAACATATTTTAAAAGCCCCCGATATACCCCTTGAGCCACCCCCGATGCGAAGCGCCGATAAAACAAAAGGAATGAATATATATATCGCATCGGGAAGCTCATGCGTCAAAGTTTAAAAGTCCCGATAACACATCTACCCCGATGCGATATCGGATCGGGAATTTTATTTTGCATTGTGCCTAAGTTGAAGACCCCCGACACCTCCCAATACCGATGGCCGATAATAAAATACAAAGGCATTAACTTTAAGTTTCAAGGCGTTAACTTTAAGTTTCATTATAAGCTTTACGTCAGTTTTAGTTTCAAACTCATTCATGAGTGAAGTATGAGTTGGGTTGATATATTAGTGTAATATATTAAAGTAATATTTAAATATTTTAAAATTAATTAATATATATTATTTAATTAATAAATTTTAAATTAATCATATTAATTAATTTATAACAGTTAATTAATTTGATTAATTTAAATTTAAATATCATTTAGATTAATTAGTTTTTAATTAGATTAAATTCATTTATAATTAGTTAAATTAATAAATAGTTTACTAATAGTTAGTTAGATTAATGATTAACAATTAAATTAGAAACTAATATAGGATTAGATTTTTAATTCAAAATTCTGATTTTTAGCCCAGTAACAGAATTTCCAGATTCATGCCAGATTTGACTCCTCAACTTTAGAAGCTCATAGATTGAGTTATACTTGGCCAAATGAGGCCCAGGACGGCTCATTTGAAAGAGAAAATCAAGAAGAACATTTTCAAGGAGGTTTCACCAACAGATTTGATCATTTATTGGGCCAAAAATCAGGCAGAAGATCAGGCTCTGAATTTTGAAAACAAAATCAATTTTC
>APFE030367587.1:0-13676 GCA_000404065.3 Pinus taeda
CTAGGAGAGGTCCCTAGGGATCCTTAGCATCCATCCATAGAGGTTCCT
Organism: Pinus taeda; assembly: GCA_000404065.3. NCBI lineage: Eukaryota > Viridiplantae > Streptophyta > Pinopsida > Pinales > Pinaceae > Pinus > Pinus taeda. The sequence continues at coordinate 49 of APFE030367587.1, forward strand.
CACATTCAGAAGCTCAGCAACTGAGTGAGTGGCCTCCTACAGGATGTCTACAGGGGATCCTACAGGAAACTTAGAGGTTTCTACAGGATAGTCCTGTAAGTCTTCTACAAAATGTTCTGTGCAATTCTACAGGATGATTGGCCGTGGAGGTTTTGGGAGATGTTGGAGTGATGGAATGGTAGGAAGAGATATGTGAGGTAGGGATAAGGCTGATGATGGCTCAGAAGTGGAGGAATGAGATGGGAAATGGGTGTAGGGAGTATGTTGAAGGTAAAGGATGATGGTAATGAAAGGTTAGGAAATGAAGCTACGTGAGGAGTGGAAGACAAAACAAAGTGAAGGTCGAGGAGATGTGCTTGCATGCATGATCAAGATGGAGGAGATGGTAATGGAACGAGAGAGGAGTGTAAATGGAACAAATAATTATGACTGTCACCAAACCGAAAATGCATCAACCTAAATTACTTATGCCATGAATTCAATGAACAGCAATGGAAAACAAGAAATGAAACCTATGTGAAACAATTATGAAACTAATTATTTATAAACCCAAACATGCATCCAAACTGATATCAAGTTCTGCAAATGAGATTCAAACACTCATGACATTTAAATCCAAATAGTATATTTTATTATGAGAATGCAGCAAAGACACATAAATATAAACAAGGGAGGTACTGGGCGCTTGAGATGGGCCCAACCCCAAGAACTACAGCCTCCCAAGAGAGATTTAGAGCTGGTGAAAAGCTGGATCCATCTTTATTAACCAAGAATGAAAAGTTACATCAAAACTATCCACAAGGAGAGCTTGAGAAAGAGATGAAAGCAAAACTAATCCATGGCCTACAAATCGAATTACAAACTAGCTAACTAATGGCTAAAACGAAATGACTAACTACCAGCTATAAAATGGCTATCAAATGGCTGCCTACTAGCTAACCAAAATGAGGCCCCAAGCCTTCTTATTTATACAATTTGAGGACCCAACAATCCTCCTGAAAGTTAGGGACTCGGCTGCCCAAGACTTGTAGTTAACAGCAGTCCAACTTGACTTGCTTGGCTGCCCTTGACTTGTAGTTAACAACAGTCCAACTTGACTTGCTTGGCTGCCCTTGTGCTCATTGATTCGGTGGCCTTTGAACTCCGAGCTGATGGTGGAGAATTCGAGGTAAGGACCCATAAATGAGGGGGACACCTTCCTACAAATCCTCTAGCTTGTTCTCCACGAATTTGGCTGCCAAGTGCTCATTAAGACCTTCAAATTTGTCTCCAAGTTGACCAACAAGGCTACACAAGGCACCCATTAGACTTGTTGGCATAATGACTAACCAAATTCACTCTATTAACATAAAAATAATCAAAAACATGCAATAAACAAATGAGAATGGTGGACTAAGCCAAATTAGGAAGTTGAATGAGCCCAAATAATTGTACATTTTTGGGGCTCATCAATAGAGAACCAATTGATTCTTGGCAATTGATTCTTGGTTTCAACCTTATTAGGATGAGATTGGGAAGGATTCGAAGGTAAGGAACAAACCCTTATTTGTATTACATGCAATGGGGTGAACCCTTACCCATGATTGTAAGATCAAAACTCTTACCCATGAGTGTAAGTTCAAATGGAAGTTTTGTATGGTATTCTTATGTAGTTCGGATGACACTTTTTAATGGTATTCTTATACAGTTCTGATGGAATTGTTGTTTGGTATGCTTATACAATTTAGCTCTCACAATCCATATGCATAGTTGTATTATCTTACTACAATATGTATGGCTATGTGATAGAGTTTGCATACAGTCTTGGCATTGATTATTTACATAGATCATATGGTATGTCTTCTTTGAGAATTATGGCTTCTATACCAAATACATATGACCGAAATATAAAGTTTGTTTCGCCTCTGTGATGGAATTTTATATACAGCCTTGGCATCGATTATTTATACAGTTCCATATGACCTTAATATAAAGTTTGCTTTGGCTTTGTGATGGAAGTTTGCATACAGTCTTCACATCAAATATGTATACAATTTGTATGGTATCTCTTCTTTGAGAATTATGGCTTCTATACCAAATACATATCACCTCAATATTAAGACTGGTTATGTTCCTCAGGCTCCTTTAACTGGATATGGTGTTGATCCTACTATAGTTGAGAGGGAGATGTTACGGTATCGATTTATTAAGATTTATGAAGCTGGTGAATTTTGAATCATGACCTTATTACTATACTTTCATTCCATAGTTTTAGTTATGAATTAGTAGTTAATAATTGATCTAATTGGTACATTACTAAACTATTTCAGTTTGGAAACTACATATTTGACATGGTGGATAGAATTATAACAGTCGCTTGAGTTAGAATTGTGATATCATAGATGTACTGTTTTCACAAGGGATATTGTGGGAGCTTGTTACTAAGAAAAATTCATAATTATAGTGTTGTGAATGAGAAAAATGCATAATTATAGTGTTGTGAATCAGTGTTATTTTTTTTTCATTTTTTTTTATCTATCTTATAGTACTATTGTTACTACTATATTTCTTAGCTTTTTAGTATAAATAATAACCTATGATCTTTCATCTATTGTCCAAAAAGAAAAAATATCTCTCTCCTAACAAATTGACAAAAGAGATCTCCTTTGAATTCTTCATTTGAATTTTTCAGTAGTGGCATCACACCACCTTCATCATTATTGGCATTTGTTGCTCTTTCGATCTTAAGAAAGACTAGGTAAATATTTCCCCTTTTAATCTTGAGTAGGACTAGGTCTTTTAGGATTTATTTTATTGAATTTTCTAAAGTTTCATCTATGAGATTGTCTAAAATTATTTAGAAAATGACACATGATATCCAAAACTTTGGCTTAGAGCCACAAAACAGATACTTAAGATGGTTTGCATGACAAGACTATCTTATGGAAGAGGACTGGAAGCCACATAAGAGATGACCAACCAATTCACTGAGATGAGATAACTTTAGAGCATGGGTAGAATGTGGAGAGCCACAAACCATAGATAGATTCCTTGACCATGCACAACAGGAACATATACAACACCCTTGAATTATTTCATCAACAGGAAAATGTCAACAGGAACATCAACAAGAAAATGTCGATGTTTCCCCAACCGCAACCGATGAGTAGCCACCAAGTCATCCATAGACTGTTAATGGGTCTCCAACGTGTGACCAAGCTTTCACCCATACCATTAGCTAGCAAACGACCCATTATCTGTTGTTGTTGATCCTGATTGAGCAACACAAATTTTCTCTCCTTTAGAAGAACCTTCGGGCGTCGATCCAACATGCCAAGATAACTAATTATTTTCCAGAATGACAAGCTGGCTCTCCATAACTACAAGCCATGCACCAGAATAAGACTTGAAAAAGTGAATTACCTAAAGGAGTAGCTATGAACCAGTCCCCTCCTTGACTGAGCACAAAGATAATGATCAAACGTCATGAATTCCCCCCAACATGGCTACTGCATTAAGTGGTTAGATTCCTCATGTTTGAAAGGAAAACCTTAGTGCTGAATTAGATCCCCTTACCATCCATAAAAAAAAATGGGTCATGAAATTCCCCATGTCGAGAGGATGAACAACCCCAACCTCCATGCAAACGTAAAGAGAAAAAATCTAAATGAAAGTGTCATCCTTGGTTGTGAGAGGATTGCAAAGATGAACTCACCATAGACCATACCTCGATCTGCAACCCGAAACGTAATGTGGTTCTCCATAAAATTATATGAATGTATAATTTTCTCAAGCACCAGAGCATTAAACCCACACAATTTTCCCATAGGTTGAATGATATTATAATTATGATACTCCATTATTAACCATAGTCATATGTACTATCTCACATCTATAGACAAGATGGAATTTAAGGGAGTGTACAACTGAGCCATAGTTAAAGTATGGCCCCAAAGGTGGAGAGCCCCATTTCCTTGGGTGATTGATCTTTTTCGTTCAATAACAAAACCTTTGTACCTACGATGGGGGTAGTTGTACAACAATTAATGATAAGAGAAGTAATGTTTTCCTTAAAATATTCAAGGTTGTTGAGTATTTTTAGGGACCTTTATTGATAAGAGACTCTATGTTAATACCCAAACATCAATTAGAAACAAAGTTGAGCATAATATGAGATTCATGGGCCAATGGGCTTTAGAGTCTCACTAATTTTCTTAAAGAAGAAATTAAATGGTGGTAATCTACATTTAAAAATGATAATAGAGACCACTGATGACAATGAAATAGTTACACTTAATTAGATTTTAAGGAAATAGACGAGGACATATTTTAATTCAGGTTAAAATATTATATTATAGTTCCACCCATGAAAGAGTATATTCAAGATTGTTAGAAAAGATCCTTAACATAAAATAGTTCATTTTGAACATCCAACAAAGGTGGTTACAATATGAAAATCATGAATCCTAGATATATGCTCAAGGACATGGATGAAAGTAGAGATATCATTCCATCCACATTTTCATTGCAATTTTTCTTATTATTACTATTTTATTTATTCAATGGAGCCCAATCCCAGTGATTTTAGGATGAGTTCATTTCCTTTCACCATTTAAGTATCATTAACATTGTGTTGTGTTAGAGGAATGCACTTAACTTCATGACTTCATAACATTTGTGGTTTCAATACTTTTAAAGATCATGATATTTCATCTGTGTTTTTTTGTGGAATAAATTGTTTTTGGTCATTGGGGAAGATCAACCATATGCTAATGTATGCACTTTTGAGGCCCTAAAAGAAAACCAAATATATTGGAAACTGAGAAAGCAAAGACATAATAGAAATGAAGATACTAGAAAGAGGATTCTAAATCAATAGCTACAACCTCTATCAACTCCTTTTTTCTACTAGGTGAGGAACCAATAGTGGGGGAAATGACAAAGTAAGTTTTTTTGTGGAAAATGAGCTCTCACATTTGAGAGAGGATTGAATTGTTATAACCACTTGGTCCAATGGGTTAATTATCATTTATAGTAGTGTTTGAAGGATATTGTTGTTCCTTTGGAGGGTTATGATGAGGCTCATCAATAGGTAAACTATATGGGTCACAATGCCACTCTCCGACTTATTAAATTGTATTTTTTCCCATTTATTTATAGATTTTTTTATATTTTTCTTAGTGAGAAGGGTATAAGTGACTTACTATGTCACATGGCATAATATGTGTTAAATGTAGGAAATTGGAGTAGTTTTGAGTTGGCTTAAGTGTAGGGACTCAGAGTAGGCAAGAAAGAGAGATTCTAGGAAGTGGTCTCCCTCCTCAACTCCTCAAACCAGTTGAATATTCTCCCACTCTATCTCATCGGCTGGGTGTCACTGGCAGCCAAGCAAGCCGAGTTCATTGGAAACCAAGCCAGTGTCAATCAAGGAAGAGTTATTCTTCATTTAGGGAGCCAAATATCCCTATTTTCTAGGGAGATTTTGGTAGCTCCGTTTTGGTAAAAATAAGAAAGCTAAGGGACTCATTAGGATTCAAATTTTTATTGTAACCAAGAAGCCATTAAGTTGAAGCACATTTGACTGTTATTGTTATGATGAATTTGACACTTTTATGATAATGAGAAATTATGCTTTGATCTAGCACTGAGTTCACTCAGAGGGATGAAGCTATTGAGTTAGGGCCCAACCCTAGCAGTAGAATTTCCTCTCTTTTGTATTTGTATTCTTAGCTTACAATGTTGATTAATTTTTGAAGTTATTTATCTTTCTGATTAGCTTAGAAGGTTGATAAGTTGTTGCTTATCCATGCTTTCATTAACTTAAAGAGTAGATTAGTGTTGTAGTCTAGTGACGGAGAATATACCATAAAAGCTTGTGGGAGTGACCTCTATCTCATCTCTCTTATGGGATCATGATTAGGGGACCCCACACTCACAACCCAAAAATAAAGTTTGCCTTTTTTTCATTGCATATATTAAGTTTTATTCTTAGTTAGATGTTTGTTTATGATTTCATAGAAATATTTGTAGTGGTTATCTTGCTTCTTAAGAGTGTTGTAGCTTAAAAGGTAGCCCATTTCACATATCTATTCCTTAACAATAGTTAGATCAAAATTTCTAAATTCAACTCATCATTTCCATGTTGACATGCAGTAATTTGTAAACGAAAAGAGAGACAGGTTTTATTGCAGGGATTTTTGATCTGCCGGAAGGGACTCCTCTAACCAACTCCACCTAGGTCTTCTCCACCTTCTGTTGATGCATGCCATCCCATATTCCTAACCTTTGTTTTCCATCCACTATGAGCAAGTTGTCTTAGGAAAATAAAACCTTCTTGGAGTGATGGGCTTGGGCTTGGGTGATGCTCACCATCCCTACCCCTTCCACAACTCTCATGCACATTTCCAACACTTCATCCCACCATTATTTTCCTCCAAAATCTCTCAGCCAACTTCTTGTAGCAGTTCAGGACATCCTGTAGCAGTGGAGTGCTCCCTGTAGCAATTTCCTGTAGCAAACTTGTAGCAGCTTGTTTTGACCCTGTTTGACCTACAATGATAGCCTAGCCTAGTTTAGGAGTATTTTAACTCCTCAGCATGGACTCCATGACTAGAAGTTACACCTAGACCAGTCCTTTCACTCCTTTCCTTCCTACAAAATCAAATAACATTAGCTCTTTTATTTCTAAGTTTATGAATTATAATTTTATCGATTCTGCAAGTATGAATGAGATAGTTAATTCATGCATGTTTGACTGATGAAATGATAGATTAATCTTCCATTTTCAAGAAACCTTGATAGCTAGGTGATCAAGTACAAGATTAGCATAGTTTCCTTTCTGCAAGTGATTTGTGTCATTTCATAGCATTTACAAGTTGGTAGTGTTAATTTCCAGGTTTTACAAGCATTTACCTTCTCTACACTAGAAATAACTTTACCTTCCACTATGAGTAGTCAGCCTCCCTTTAGTTCAATAGAGGAATAGTTTGGAACCCTAATGGTCAAGTGCCCCAGTTGAGAAATGACATGACTAGAATGATGCATCTGTTGTGTATATATCACTGTAACCTCCAGGTTTGTATGAATCCCCGAGTTGATAAAGTAAAGTTAGTAGCCCTAGGAGTTGCAATAGTCTTGCTACAATATTGAGCCTCATCAAGTTCCTTTTTCTAAGCCAAGCTCTAAATTCCATGACATGGTGGAGATGGATCAAATACCCAAATGCTCAGTGAAGTCAAATGTGGTAAAAACAGGTATGCCTTTGCCACACCTACGATACTAATAAGTAGAATGGATGGATACATACGTGGATCTCACATTTGGAACATTGTGTGGAAAAACATACAGTTTGTGCAGGATCATAGCTTATGGGAGATTTAAAATGGGACTACCACCTTATTTTGCTATGACTCTTGGAATGAATGGAAAACTATTTCAAGAAAATATCTCTTTCAAACTAAGGTTGACCACATATGTTAAGGTTATACCTTGGTTGCTCAATATTGAGAAATGCAAGCTCCACATTCTCAATGGCGATGATGGAATAATGGTTCCTCTTTCCCAATATTATGTCGTCACAAGAAGAATATTTATTATCTTAAGAGTTAACTAAAGGGGCAATTGAAGTTCAAGAAGGGAAGGAAACCTAGAGATGGGGATATCGTCTTGCTAGTAATTTCAACATCCAAGAAGCATCCAAGCTCCTATCTCAAAATGAACAAATGGAAATTCACATTGTATGACACAAACTATGGAAACTCAAGCATTGGGCCAAAATCACATTATTCTTGTGGTTGCTTCTATGTAACAAAAAATATCACATGACATAAACTCCAAAAAAGAGGCTTCCAAAACCCCCCAATCTGGCAATTATGTTTCTCCAATGACGAGGTTGTCAATCATCTCTTCAAAAAATACAATTTTACTTGCACCATCTGGGATAATCTAGCTACCATTTTATTACAAATTTTGAAAATTGTATGTAGGATCCATTCCAAAATTTTGTCCTCTGTATATGTTGGAAGCTACTCACTGTATTCATCTTATGTGATATATGGAAATAAATGAATAGACACATTCAAAAATACCACCTCATTGACCAACTCTACCTTGCAAGCCATCCTCAACAAGCTAAAAGAAACCATCCATCTTATCTCTTGGTCTTCCCTTCAGGAAGACCACTATGAAATTATCTTTCCATGTCCTATCTTTCTAAAGTAATATAGGTTCCAAGATTCACAAAAAAAACAATTATTGATTTGAATTGTTGTTCATATCAAAATTTGTTATTGCATAAATCCTAAACCTTTGTTTACATCATCGATATGTATAGTTGAACCATATAAAACATTGTATAATACTCTTGAAACATCAAGTAAAATAAATAAGGCCAATAAATTATTTAGTGGAGTAAGATCTTATGCTGTGGAGAACATTAATAAACAACTAAATATTATTTTAGAATATTGGGATGTTAGTTTGTACTTGAGGAATCTCTCTCAATTGATTTCCTCTATTAAACATTTACACAAATATTTAGAACATAAGAAATGTTTTTTGTGAAAATGATTTAAAGACTTTCATTACAATATTTCAACTTTAAGTGAATTTTAAGTAGATAAGCAGGCTCACTTTCTAGATGAATAATAAAAAGGGATAAAGATAGATGGTGTTCCAAAATACAAGTGTGGCAAGATTCCATTTCACATTGTACAATATTTTTTTGTTTTGTTTTTTGTTTGTATTTTTATGTGTAAGGCTCGACATTTAATTACTGATGAAAATAAGTACAATTGGATCTACCTAGTATTAAGGGTCGCCCAACAGGTAAACCAACCCAAAACCACCAGTTTAAAGTCTTGAGGTTACATATGCTAAATTTAACTAGTATGCATTTCAAAACCATAGGTGAGTTATTACAAATATTAAAGGCTGGATGGTGAAATGGTTTCTAATTGGATCTAGGGAGAAATTAAGGGTTCCCTAGGCCAAATTATGGAAGGAATGAAAGAGGTCAACCGAGATGGTAGAGCAATTAAGGGTTCTCAAATCCGAGTATCAAAGGAAAACATATAAATGACTAATTGTGGAAAACAGAGTGTAATTAAACAAATTCTGAGTTATATTTCTAGTTAATACATTCAAATTTGGAAAAAAAATTCAGTTTATGAAAACATAAAGAAGTAACAAAATCACATAAAGAAGATACTTCACTCTCAATATCTCATCTCATGAATACTGTAGTGCAATGTTTTTATTACTTGCTCCAGCCTGTTGACTTGAAAATTGGTACAATCACCCTTAGGTTCAAGATCAAAATCGATCTATATTGGGCATGGAATCCCCCCAAGTCATGTTTTTGGGCTCAAAGCCGAAGTTTTGACCAAATGGTGTTGTAAAGCTCTGCGAATTGTGGGTGCGAAAGTATGTTAGAGTCACAGGGTTGTCCACCCTAGTTTTGTAATGTAATGTCGACCTACCCATGGTTTGCAGACCATGTGATTATATAAATAGAGTGAGGCTCTAAGTGTAAGAGAAGAAGTAGAAGCGAAGAGCAAGAGTCTAAATGTCTAAGTGTGTCTTGGTTCGTAGGGTAAGAGAAGGCTTTGCAACTAAGTGCGTAGAGGCCTAATAGTCTGTAGCTGAGTGCGTGGACCCCTGCAGCTAAGTGCGTAGGGTAGAGTCAAGTCTGTAATCGAGGAAGAGAATAATAAAGAGAAGTTTTATCTTAATTCTATGTATCTATTCTTGGGTTATTGCATGTTTGATATAAATTGAAAATATACTTTGTATTTACTGCGCGCACCTGTATGAATGGTTTACATTGTTAAGTATAACTTAAAGCATGGAAGTAGACTAAGATAATCAACTAACATTGGAATATCAATAAGGACTTGGGTAATAATAGCGTTCGGGCCCCAAGTAGGGCTGCGTGACAGAAGTGTCTTAGGTTGCGAGGTATGGGAAAGTGCGCGAAGCGACTTGCGCGTAGGGTCGAACCGCGGACCACTTGAACTCATCAAACATCTCCAGGGTGCAGAAACCTAGTTCTAGCACCCTCCCATACTACTTCAGGTGAGACCTTAGTCCGCGATCTGTGGACTGTTGCCGAAAGGGCCAGTAGTACTGGGATTTGTTTGGCTAAATCAACTCTGAACCTGGGTCAGGCCCCAACAATCCAACAAATGGTTCCGTTGTCAAGATCGGGATCTACATAAGAGATGTTTGATGTCATGTCACTGGAATCCAATAAAGAATGAAATTGAAGAGTGGCTAGACATAAAGATTCACGATTTCGTGGCGTAGGAAAATAGGAATTCGTGAGTATCAAAGGAGGAGTGGTTCGAGCGCTACTTATATACAGAAATCCATGAAATTTTCTTTGCATCCTTCCCCTATGAGTTTTACAAGTGGATTGCGAAGCTAGCAAATAGTCAGGGAAGGTGTAGGCTCAACAAACCTAATGTGTGGACTCCAGAGTTGGTGCATAGACTAGAAGCATCGGAAGATAATACCGCGTGTGATGTCGATCATTGGCTCGATTGGATTATAGGAGGGTTTATCACTGAGTTCGCGGTAGATACTTAAGTTAGCTACAGCGAGATAGAATGAAAATTCCTCAAAATACCGCGAGGTAAGTACGTTAAATATTTGAATACTTGGATTAAGATGCTACTGTGTGAAAAGCGGGTTATGTGAATAAATTGATGTTTGGGGCTACACGAAGTGGAAGGATGTACAAAATGAAGGTAGCGCAGTGGTAGAAACTAGCCTTTGATTTCAACTCCGCGAGGAAGCGAGGAAGAACTCGCGAAGGTTTCACCCAGAAGTCCGATTAGTTTGATAAGGCAACAGATTCCATGCATACCACTTCCACCTAAACCACTGCCAGTCTCACCATATTTACCCCCATCTTCACCCATGCCACCTCCACCACCACCACAGTTCAATATGGCAAGCATAATAAAGTTGTCGGTATTCAAAGGAGTATGGAACGAAGATCTGGACCAATTTTGGTTTGTGGTAAAGGCTGTATGGGAAGTGCAGGGAGTCCTGAATGATAACATAAAGAAAGAAACATTGGTTAGCACCCTACAGGACCACGCACTGACATGGTACATTAAACATTCCAATGACAATACAAATGTAGGGATCACAGATATCCAAGCTGTGCTAGATAAGTAATTCAGCAAGCCAAAATTAGAGACAGTCGATTATCAGATTTAAGATAGATAAACCTTGTGCTGAGACTTATATATATAAATTGTGTCGAGACTATATAGACAACACAAATACCATTAATGCATAGACCATGTATATAACATAAATGCCATGTATATAATGCAAATACCATAATTGCATAGACCAAATATATATAATGTCGTGGCCATACATCATAAAGATGCCAATAATGTGATCATTCAGAGATGTGACTCCATATGAATAACATAAGTCTTGTAACTTATCACTGAGTGAAATACTTATTGAGCCTCAAACTCTAACCCTTGTGAAGAATACAAAGAGAATCCATACCCAAAACACCTTAGGACATTTTTCCATGTGAAAAAATTAGATCAAATGTGTGCCATAAATGAGAGATTGAGTGAGTTCACTATGATAAATGATACAAGCCCTGGGCCATAAGGATCCAAGGCCTTGAGGCTGTAGCAATAACACAATTTTGAGGCAATGCAAGAGACCTGAACCATGCGAGATTCTTGAGAGAGAATAACCCTTTGCCATGTGGAGTCGCAGAACAAATAAAACTTCAAAGAGATCTGAAATTTCCTTTTGAGATAAACCCAACAGGGGTGTTTATAGTTATTTGTCATTACCGAATAGTGATGACCTTTGGAGGAATCCAACATAAATTCTTTAAAGATGACCTTAAGGAAGATTTAAATTTCAACTTAAAATGTCTTTCCTCAAATATATAAAGATGAATTAAATGAGGACACTAATAATCTTTTGATCCCGAAATGAATTTAATTGTTACTTAATATTTTCTTGTCTAGCCAAGTGCAATATAAAAATAGGTGGTGCATGATGAGAATTTCTCCAGAGATGCTAATTTCAACACAATTTACATATATTTCTATACATCATATATTTTTTTTGAACCATTTATCTATTCTACTTCTAAGTAAAACATGGAAATAAACTGAAAAGAAATATAACATAGTCTTTTCTTCTATTTACAATTATACTATAATTGTAGGAACAACATAGAAAGAAAAAAATCATATATGGAAAATAATTTTCTTTTAGAACATCAATAAAAATAAATGTGAGACGAGGATTTGACAGGAGAGCTCGAGGCAAGAATATGGTGATCTAGGGTTTCACCATTCTTAGAGATGGAGCACTGCACAGAGCACAACACCGTTGTTCCACTGACCCTGCAACTCCTGACAACAATGCACGTCAACTCATAGTTCAACCCAAATGGCTTTCCCGATGGGGGAGGACTCGGAGCCTCCCCCTCTGATGAATCTGGCTCTACGGACTTCGAACAGTTCTGACAATACCTCTCTTCCGCAGACACAAACAGATCAACATAACACTGACTCGCATAATGAACCACAGGGTACAACAGAAATACCCTCGGACAAGCAGCAACATGCAGTGGAAGATGATGACAAACCCAAAGCAACCTCCGCAACATGCAAACGTGTAGCTGCAGAACGACCTAAGATTGAACTGCCCAGTCAGAGAATCAACACCCAGATCCAATACATGAAAGATCATGCCCTTATTGGAAAATTTATTGGGTTTTGGCCAACAGAGAAAGCCTTACAAGGATGGATAGCAGCCAAATGGAAACCAAAAGGACACATCAATCTGAAGCTAGGACCGAAGGGCTTTTTCGCAGCTATCTTCAACTGCATAGAAGATCGAAACAGGGTCTTAGACAACGACCCTTACTTCTTCAACGCGGCAGGACTTTATTTACGCGATTGGATTGAGAGATTCAACCCGAATAAAAAAGATCTCAGCTCAGTGCCAGTCTGGATCCGGCTATATTCCCTACCACTAGAATATTGGGATGAGGAATCTTTAAAAGACATTGGAAACGGACTGGGAGAATTCATAAAAGTTGCAAAAGAAACAAATCATGGAAGATACACTTCCTATGCCCGAATCTATGTCTACATGTACCTGAAAAAAGCTATCCCGGACTCGGTAAGTCTAGTTCATGATGATTTTGAATGGATTCAAACTTTAGATTATGAGCATGTTCCATTCAGATGCCGAAAATCTCATGCACATGGGAACCTATTCCGTGACTGCCTGCTCAATGCCAAACCGTCTTCCAACTCCTCCTTTGGGCAAACAGATCAAGAGGGCTTTACCAAAGTGAATTCATGGAAAAGGAATCACAAAAATCCTTCTTCTCAACCTAAAAATACTCTTGCTAACAACCCAAATCCCTCAACGAGTAATAGCTTTGATATACCGGCTCACTCTGATTCCGTGGTCCTTGAACCCCCCATTCCGACTCATGAGATTCCTTCTTAACCCTCTGCTTTCCCCCAGAAGGATACATCTCCTACCCAGGTCCCTGAGCAACCCCAAACTTCTCCCCCTACCACCTCCATCAATGAGATGGCCTGGAAACCTCCATATATATATATATATATATATATATA